>CAUYQU010017629.1:0-18417 GCA_963574635.1 Cheracebus regulus
GGGGGGAGATAGCATGGGGAGAAATGCCAGATATAGGTGAAGGGGAGGAAGGCAACAAATAACACTGCCACGTGTGTACCTATGCAACAATATTGTATGTTCTTCACATGTACCCCAAAACCTAAAATGCAATAAAAAAAATTAGCATCATTATGTAATGATCAATATGAATTATAAAAGCAAAATAAATTTTGACAAGAAGTTAAAAATGTTAGATGGAAACATAATTTGTCATTCTAAAATCATTATATAACTTAACTCCACAAGGCTAAAGAAAAATGCAACTAGCAAGTATTAGTGAAGTTATCCTGTCTTTGAGGATAAAATGATATTAAAAGAGTTAGGAAATAAGCCTTTGAAATTCTGTTCATTATTACCTACATCCAATAACATCTTAAGTAAACTGCCAAATAAACTTTATACCAATTCAACCAACTGTCCTGAAGCCAGGAAGGCAGAAAAGTGTCTTTTCAAGATTCCAATTGATTGGTAGTGTTTGCCTGCAGGGCTAAGCTGAAAAAAATTGTGATGCCAAGCCTGGAACCAGCAGGAAAAACTGCCAGAATTTATTAGTGATGTCTGTCATTGGTATTTAGGATTAGGAGAAAAGATGCTAGAGGATATACTAAATACTTGCCCATCTTAAATCCCAAAGCATGTTATCCAGTCATGAGTAAAACATATGAAAATTTTCATGTGTATCCTAAGATACAGAAGAGCTGCCTACAACAGCCTGAGCCTTGTTCCTGTGCCTCCTAGGGAATGTAACATCTTGAGTTAGGAAGAAACAAACACACAGAAACAGCCCTTCCTCCCTTGGGAATGGTATGTCCATACGTCCAGCACAGTTTATCCACTGAGTCCTGTTACCCCTGAGGCATGTAACCTGGGGCAGACTGTCTTTTGGAGACCCTCAGGTTTCCTACAGATGGAGCACATGAAGGCAAGACCCCATCCACCTCCGGCAGCTTTTGTGAAGCTTGAAGGACTGGCTTACAATGGATCCTAGGTTTCTTTTGTCCCTTGCTACCCAACTGTAAGTAATAAATCTGCTTCATGTAACTTGTCACATGTGAGTGTATTCTGTCTCACCAGACTAAGACAGTCAGTAAAACTGTAGCCAGGATGCAGTGGGTGGATGTGTTCAAACTCCTATTCCTGGTAGTTGGCATAGTGATGATCTTTGCTATCCTTTACACAGCGGGAGTCCTTCCTTGGGACTGGCTATTAGTATACCTGCTTCACACAATGGAACAAAAATAAAAGCCAGTTCTTTCCAAATCACTCAGTGCGTGCAACATTTTATAAGCTGCTTCTTTTGTGTTAGTTTGGGTTTTTAAAATATTGTAACACAGGATATAAAACATAAAGAAATAAATCTAGAATGTATTCCCTTCTCAAATACATTGATTCTTACATCTAGTTCTAGGTTTTGAAACTGAGTAACCAGTTTCCTTATTAACATTCTCAATCTTAAAGCAACTTTTTATGCTTTGTTAACTCACTGGATTTATTTTTATTTTTTAATCTTCAGTACAATTCAATGTTACATTCAAATTTGATTTTAATGAAATATTCTCGAATTGTTAACCTCTTGCAAAGTTTCTATTTTTAGTTATCTATTATAAACAGGGTGACTATTTTTTCCTAAAGTTGTTACACACAGCATGTAAATTTTAGATTACAAAAATAACAAAATTCTCTGAATAATTCCTCCTTAGAAGATGGCATCAGACTGAGGGCTACTCAGATGTGTTTCCAAAGAAGCAGTCATTATTTTGCTGATCTTCATGGTATCATGTTCCTTTGATGTTCAGCCAGAAATGTATTGTTTTGTCCTGGGTGGCATTGGTTTTGCTTTAAATGGCATCATTTGGTTTCATCTTTCTTTAAACCAGCACCAACCGCTTTTAGATCCCCGCAAGAATCTCCTTATGTTGTTAATGTGTGTGTGTGTGTGTGTGTGTGTGTGTGTGTGTGTGTGTGTGTGTGTGTGTGTGTGTTAATAGGTACCAGTCATCTCTTTCATATTTCAAGTTACTGTTGAAGGCGAGGTCATTATCTACACATCCAAGCAGGTAACAAGACCCAAAACCTGGAGACTGGACCACATGCAGGCTGTTGTGAGGCAGATCCTTCATCTCAAGTTGTCCAATGCCCATCTCCCAGTTGTTAGATATTATAACGCTGCCTCTTCTTCTCATGCTGCCTTTGCATACATTAAGTTGCCCCCTTTCCTTTTGAGGCTATAGTTCATTCTGTTTTCGGTTTCATACAATTGCATATATAGGCTCTGTTAAAGTGCTTTAGTCAGTTAGTGAAGTGCTTTTTTTCTCAGTCTTCTCCACTGCCCCAATTCCACTAACCACTCAATATATTCTTATCTGTTATTTAAAAAGAGGGGAAAAAAAGATGTAAAGAAATCCCACATGAACACAAAATATGAACTATTCAATAGTTTCTATTGTGAGTCACGTGACTCTCCACACAGAGCCAATAAATGAGATAGAGTGCCCATCTGGGACATGGTGGTAGTTCATCTCCCATTAGGTAAAACCTCTATTGCAACTGTTATGACAGAAGTTTTTAGTAATAAGGAGAACGTGCAATTCTTTCCAGCCTCCCTATCTAAACTTTCTGGGAGCCCTTAGCTGTGATTGTGAGTGGTAAGATTTCCTTACCAATTAGCAAATAAAACCACACTCTGAAAATGTGTAAACGATCCTTTAAACTGGGCAGAATGCCCAGAAATAAAGCTTCTCTGACTTGTTATAACTAATGTTATCACGGTTACCTCGTCCCTTCAATTATTTAGGCTTCCCCCACACATGGACTGGATTCCTGCTGACAGTAATGTGGAACTCACTCATGAATCATTTTCTTCTCTCTGGCAGTGGGGGAAGGGAGGGATGCTCACTACCAAAAATAGAATGCCTTCTCTCTCTGATAAATAGGAGAAAACTCTGCAATAAACATGTTATCTTGTCAAGGGCAATTTCTTTTGAAATTATCTTGAGAAAAAGCATATAATATCAGTGCTGTTTATACTTTGTAGGCATACAATACTGAAGATGTAAATAGATACTAAACAAGTGCTTGTAAAAAATACAATCCAAACACAAATTCTCAGTTGTGCTAATAACCTTGGGATCATGGAGCACTAAATTATCTAAACAATACATGTTTGGTGTACTTTTTATGTGAAGACTAACATTTGTGTTTGTATCATTTACATATGGGAAAAAGGCTAAAAGGCAAATAAACCCATTCATGTGTAAATTTATACATATAGGCACACAGAAAAAATGTTTCTCCCTACCCGTGTTTGCAAAACCTATCATGTTAGATCAGAGCTTTGTAGGGTTTCTAGGAGATTGCCACTGTATATAAATCCAACAATAAGCTAATGCCATAAAGTCTAACTTGAAAAAGAAAAACTGGAATCACTGTTAAAGGCTATCTAGTCACGTTACATAAACGAGGAAGTTGGAGCTCAGAAAATTATTATCTAAGAGGCCAGAGGTTCTTTCTGACCCACGTTCCCAGTGTGAGTTATTTCAATTTCTTATTCCTTTGTGCCAGTTCATCCATGTTTCTATTTTGGCTTAATGTGAGGTCAGAGCAAAGATATGTAGCTCTCTGATCATCCTTTCAAATCCTGATTTACTGTACTCCGGTTTAATGAAAGAGTGTTACTCTCATTTTTCAGCTGTGGAAGCAAAATTAGAAGTTAAGTCAATTATTCAGATGACCAAGCTAGTTAGAGAAAAAGCAGGGATCGGTGCCCAGGCTGCCTGACATGTAACATCCCAAAGCAGGCAGTATAATTGGTACTAAGTGCTTCATATTTAGCTCCATATCTTTTCTTCCATTCAGAAAACAAACACAAAAAAAGGTGGATTTTTTTTCTTTTTGGTGCATTTGTAAAATGACTAGATTGTTTTCACACAGGTACACAATCAATGCTAAAAGGGAACAGGAGAGTCATAGGTCTGGGCACACCACGTGGAGCACTCTCCCAGACATGCTGCCAGCTGTCTCTTGGGAGGTCTCTGAGAGTCCTTCTGGGATCTATGCTTAGTAGAAGGATAGTACTAGAACTACTTCAATTAACTTTTCATTTCACCAATCACCATCTCTCATCTCTACAAAATAACACAAGCAAAGCAAACAACACTGATGGTTTTCAACATATCAGCCTGTGGATGAAATGCATCAGCTTCTCAATTTAGTTGATATATGCGAAGTGAGAATGGCTTGGGGGTGGTCGCTGTCACACTGTGAAGTCAAGTGGGAAGGACTAGACCATCACTTCCTACTTAAAAGGCACCATCTGTTTTGAAAGTTGCTCCCTTTTTTCTTTCTCTCATCCATCCTTCCTTTCATATTTTATCTTTCATGACTTTTCTTTTCCTGTACACAGTACTAACTTTCACAAAGCAGAAAACCCAAAATCTATTTATAATGTAAATTAGCCTATCATGTTGCTTAAATGAATAACTTGTCACTGATGAAATGAACTACAGGTTGACAAACATAGTGATACAGAATACATAGACCTGGGAATGAGTCCTAATTCTGCCCTAAATAAGAATAAGCTGGGTCACCTCAGGCAAGGCACTTGACCTCTCTGAGCCTATTTCTTCACTTGTGAAATTGAGGTAATCCACCAGAGTAATTAGGAGATACAAAAAAAAAAGACTACATCTAAAAGTTCTTAGTAAATTGGGAAGTTCCATATAAATATTATTCCTTTTAACATTATCTGATTTTAATTAGTTTGAATCTTGTTTCAGATGACAAGATAAAGTCAATGATCATACTTCTATCTTGTAACTCTAAGATTTGTATATTCAAATTTTGTGCACCAATATAACTCAGGATGAGAAATTCTGACCAAAGTAACTTGAGAAATAATTTTAGTATTTGACACCTAAACCAATGTCAATAACATAAATTCCTGCAGTAGGTAACTCAGTCTGCACCTCTGCTGATCAGTTCCACACTGAGCTGTTGTTAGTTTGGAAAGATCTGCTTGCAGAAAAGAAGTGAAGATTAGTGGGGAAATGGTCCAAGAATAAATTGTGTTCATAAAGTTTATCTGCCATCAAACCCTATCTAAATTTCAACTAAAATTTATAGCACTCTAGGTTATACCATGTCATCAGCACTCCAAGCCACATTGAGTATTCTTATCTTTGCATGTCTTATCTGATTGGCCATAGAGCAGATAGTGAAATCATGTTCTACTTCCTGCTGTCCTATCTTTCTGAGCTAAAAGAGCCCAGATAAGTAAGCCAAGACATTTGTCAAAAACATTAGCGTATATTCACTGTGTAGAGGTAACCTGAAGAATTTCTCCTGAATTCATCTTCAAGGGGTTCGCCATCTTTTTTTCTTTTATAATGTCAATGTTTATTTTAGACTCGGGGGTATATATAATGTCAATGTTTATTTTAGACTCGGGGGTACATGTGCAGGTTTGTTACATAGGTATACTGCACCATGCTGAGGTTTGGCATGCAAATGATCTCTTGATCAAGAATATCTTGGGATAACAACATATCAACAAAAGTAAGCAGCACACAGTTCTGAGGGAATTATAGGTGTAAAGCCAAACTTCATTAAAAGGCAGATTACAGATTCAGATGTAATGGCAGTGTTTGAAAAGGTGGGGTAAGAAAGGTGGTAAAGGTGAAAATAGAGTTTGTGAAGAGGAAAAAAATACCTAGAATATTGTTCATGTTAAATGAAGCTCCAAAAATGTTTTTATATAACTTACAAAGACTCCTTTTTGCCATCACAATGAAGTCCAAACTCCTATGCAAAGCACGATTCATGGAATACCTAGTCTGTGGAGGCCTTAGGGAACACATGGCTGCTGTGATTGGTCCCTTCCACCTTTCCTACATTTTGCCCTGTAAAAATAATACAAGCCTCAAACATCTAAAGTTCCACCACAATCCACTGATGTTTCCCCTTCCTTACCTTTGCTCATCCAAGAATGGCCATCTCCTTCCTTTGAAATTCTTTTTACCCTTCATTCACGGCTTCTCTCAAAGGCATTGCCTTTGCAAAGCCTTTGCTAATCCATGAAGCAATCTTCCAAAGCATTTTGACAGTCTCTCTATAATTAATTAATTAACAATCAGTTAATAAATAAGTGAATCATTGGGAAGAATATCATAAATGGAGAAAAAGTACACTTTGGAAACACGTGTGGGCTCCAGCATTACGGTGTTTACACGCATACAAAGTGTCTTTGTCCTTGCCCTTTCCTCCTAGGGAGGTAGTATCACAAGTTTGATCCCAGGGATGGTTGAGTTACCAAAACCAGTGCCCACAGCACTGCTGACAAATGAGGTAGAGGAACTAAAAAAGTGAAGACAAAATGATGAGACTTCAATCTTGTTCACAACCTAGTTATAAAGCCAGACATATAACTAAATACTTGTCACCAATAAATAGATATCAATTTCTCAAAGACTTTAAGCAGGTCATTTTTACTGTACTATATACTGCTTCCTAGAAATAGCACCATAAAAAAAATTAATTAAAAAAATGAATAGCACCAGAGAGGAAGATTTTGGCCAATAGTGGTCAGTGGAATGCATTTCCTTTCTCTTTTTGTGGCCTGAGGGAATCTCTGTCCTGAGCCCTTAGTTAATCATCAAGAATTAGATCTCAAAAAGAAAACAAACCCCTAAAAAGAGAGAACCTGCATTTGAGATTCAGATTCATGATACATTTTCAATTTTAACTTGAGAGACATGCATTTTGGAAAAATGAATAATTAAAATTAATATTACAAAACATATTCTTAAATCCTATTTAAAGTCCTTCTCAATTTTCTTCTCTTACTTCCTTATAATTTAGAAGTGTGCAGCTATGCTGAACCCTGGAAACTGGGAGCATGTGTCATATTTTAATCTCATTATTTGCGAGAATTCCTCATAAGAGTTGGGAGGGCGATTTTTTTTTCACTCATTTTTGTGATTTCCAATTGTAGTGGGACAAGTGCCTACAAATATTGCTGATGAGTCAGAAACTTCACATTCTCTGGTAACATCAGTTAGAAGCCAAGTACTGAGTGCACACAGCCATTTGCAAGATAATTCTTTTCACGGAAAGCATTTATTTCACAGAAATTATTTTGCAAATGGTTGTGTTCACTCAGTACTTGGCTTCTGAGTTCACTCAGCGCTCTGCAAACAATGGCTTTTGGGTTTCACTTTGCCCTATCCACTTGAAGAAAAATTACTTTTAGTAACAGGAAGGGTATGTCAGCCCAGTTGTAGTCCACTGACAAATTTCACTTTGCCTTTTCCTATAAGAAGTACAATAGGCATGTTAATAGGTTCTCAGGTTTCAGTTTACAATGAAAAGAAGGAAATTTTATAGAACCTGCAGGCAAGCCTGGGCAAGGGAGTCTTCTGAAACTATAGCCTTTAAACTCAGGATTCTTTCACCTCTGACTTAAACCCTGCAATTGCATTCCATAGGAAAATGGAGGTATCAGTCATGGTTCTGAAGGAGTCAGCAAAAAGAACCAATTGATTTAAGCAAAAACTAAATGTATTGAAGACACTAGATAGTTTTTATCATCTCTAGGAGGATGGAGAACCAGGCTTGGAGGTTTCGTGGCCAAATACAACGTCCACCGGACCCAGGAGCATGTCTTCAACAGAAGCCCCACACTGTGTCTGGCATTGGCAATACTGAGCCCTGGACACACCTGCAAAGCCACCTCCTCCACTGCTTCTGGAAGCCACATATCTCTGTAGCTGTCCTGGCCACAATGGGTTCCTCTTGGCACCTGCTTCTCCCCAACATTCCCTTCCAAATCTGTGAGTTGCTTGTAAGCATCTCTGGTTGAAAATACCCTGATCACGTGCTTATGCAATAATTGCAAAAAGGCTATAAAAATTAGTTTCTAATATTGTCCATCAGAATACACAGGCATTTAAAATAGAGAACGCCCAAAGTAGGCATGTTCAAAGGTCCCAGACTTCCAAAAAAAATGGCAAATGTCCACTCCCTTGGTTTCTCAGCAGGGCTGGAGTGCTGGAAAACTGGCTGATTCAGAATATTGGCTGACAATCTAAGTCAGGGAGAATAACAGGGTCAGAAAGGAATAGTGCATTTCTCTTTAACTCCTCTGCTCTTACTGACCCTCTGCCACTTGTTCTTGATTTATTGGCTGAGTGTCTTTGAGTAAATTACTCAACATCTCTAGTCTAAACCATCAATCTGCCTGGAGTCTCACTGATTCCACTATTGCCTTCCAATAGTTCATTGCCACACACCAGGCAGACCCTGCTTTTTATAACATAAAGCTGATAATGTAGTTTCTTGGCCTAAATTCCTCAATAACTGCCTAAACACCCTACCAGAGCCTGCAGGAAATGACAGAAATTGGTCCCTACCTTAATTCGCTTCAAGGCATCCAAGACCATCCTCTCCCTCATTTGTTGATTCTTCGTCTTACAGACCCTGCAGCATGGGCAAGCTTGTCCCACCTCAGGACTCCTGCACTTGCTGTTTTCTCTGCCTGAAATATTCTTCCCTCAAATCATGGCACGAGTGAACCCTTTTCATCATTCAGGTCTCAGCTCAACTGTCAGTTCATCAGAGAGACCTTCCTGACCACCCTCTCTAAATTGGACACCCCCCAACACACACACACACAAAAGACATAATCTCTTTATACCATCCCTCTTGCTAAAATTATAGTTCTTACTAATGTCTACATTATCTTAACTATTTATTGAAGCTGTTTTTTTTTTTTGTCTGCTCCACTAAAAAACTGAAGTTCATGTTCGTCTCTGTATCTCCAGTGCCTAGAATTGTGCCTGGACAATTAACAAGCCTTTTATATCATGTGCCAAACTCTTGAACTTCTGGCTCAATTCCTTCTACCCTCTACCTAATTTCAGGCTTCCCTTTGCCCCACTTCCTCATGACCTAATTGAGTTCCTTGTCATGTGTTTGAGCAGATGGGACCTCCCACTTCCCCTGAAACAGATGACATTCTCCATGGCTAGTGTAGGCAGAGTATCAGTAGCCTGGGAGTTGAGCACATGATCAGAGTCTACAGGCCTGTGGAGTTTGAAATAGAGAGGGAGAATAAGAAACGTTGGGGATATCAGGTAGGCCAGCAATCAAGTAAGCTAAGGTGTGGCAAAGGTGGCCATTGGTTGATAACAAAAGCTGATGGACTTGTTGTCTGTCTAGGGCCTAACCACAGCTATCATTTCTTTCTGGATGAGTACAGCAGAGAAAATCAGACAGGGCCAGGCACATGTCTCATCAAAGATCTATTTCTTAGAGACACAAAGACAGCAGGATTAACTAAAACATCCATATGCTTGTTAATGCTTCTTGTTAATACAGAGTCCCAAGAGTCAGGCTAATCCAAATGGAAGAGGGGTACATCTGGGCTTCAATTATCCCAGTGATGTCTGAGTTATCTTTGCTTTCTCAGCTACAGATTTGAAAGAAGATGGCATCATTTTCCCCTCAAGTAAAATCCTATTTTAATTTAGTTTCCTCTTGACATTTAGCTAATCTGACTCTACTTCAAGTATACCTTCAAATGAGCATGACCTCAAAGAGAAAACAGGCATCCCCTGAGAATCCCTAATCATAGACCTTGACCTGGATGCTATGATAAGTTTGGTGTTAGTTTTCAGTCCTGTCTACTTTCAATTTAATTATCTTAAATATCTAGATAATCACTTGCATTTCACTCTGCTAATGGATGTATAGCTGTGATATCTGTATTAGTTACAATCCTTTGCAGTTGTGTTAGCAGCCATGGTGGATCCTCCACTGCCCACTCATAGGTCTTGTTTAGTTTCAATGTGATGAGGAGCAAAATCTCTCTTAATGCCCACAACCCCATACAGAGGTCCAAATCTTCAACCATCTAATCAGAGGATTTACCAGGGCCCAAGACTATGGAATGGCAGGTAATGAATGGGTGCGCAGGGAGGTGCTCAATCTCTCAATCCTTCCATTCTGCACTCCCTGCTCTGTGAGTGAAAGTTTTCCCCTTTGTCCTTCCAAACCACTCTTCCTCTTTCTTGAGACTCTTAGATGTTTCTGCCTTTTCTCTCCCCTCCCCAAGGGGCTGTATTACCTAATCACTCCACTGCAGGGAAAGGAGAAATGGAACTTCAGGCATGTTTCTTATCTGTAAGTTAAGTACAAGACCTCTTTGAATTATTGTTTCTTCTTGGTGTGACTGATGGAGGGAAAAATCCCCTCCTGGGTCAAGTATGAGAGAAGAGGGGGAGATAAATACCGAGAAATAACAAGATGATTGCTTGGAGATATAACATTGACATGGCTGCAAATAACAGAAACTATTAAGGTACTTAGGCAAATACAGGAGACTTCATTACAGAGGAAGAGTTTCCTATGGAACCAAAAGACTGAAACTTTTGACCTAGGGATTTGAGCTCTCTCTGAATCATTTTCTGCCTTTTTTCTGTCTCATTTCTTTTCCTGTCTCACACGCATTTTTCTTTCTTGCCTCCTACTTCTCTCTCCTTCTGCTGCTTACTGTAGCTCTTAACCCCACTCTGACTCTGTCTAGACGAGCTTCCTCTACTTCTGTGGTCCACTTGTCAGAAATGACCACCAAAGGCTCCTGGATTTACCTATCACAGCTCTAGCCACCCAAATTTCCAGGGAAAGGACTTGGAAAAGTCCACTAGAACTATCAATGGGAGAGGTACTGGATTAATATTATATGAACATGGCAACTGAAGTAAGTCCTGCAATCATGAGAATGGAAGTCATGGAGTGGGAGAGCAGGGAATGAAATATGAACAGCATTATATATTGTTAGTCTGTTTTCTCACTGCTTATAAAGACATACCCGAGACCCGGAAGAAAGGGGTTTAACTGGACTTACAGTTCCACATGGCTGGGGAGGCCTCATAATCATGGCAGAAGGTGAAAGGAACTTCTTTCATTGCAGCAGCAAGAGAAAATAAAGAAACAAAACCCCTGAAAAACCCATCAGATCTTGTGAAACTTACTCTAACAAGAATAGCATGGGAAATACCTGCCCCCATGATTCAATTACCTCCCCCTGGGTCTCTCCCACAACACATGGGAATTCTGGGAGATACAATTCAAGCTGAGATTTGGGTGGGGACACAGCCAAAGCATATCATATATGTAGATGATATCTCTTGTATAATTTACTTACGATTCATGGCAAATTATCTTCCTAATTGGTGAGCATCATACTAGTTGCCTAGTGTGTTTCATCTCACTTGAGATCAGAAAATAGCACTAGATCCATAGAAATAGTTGCAAACCTATCTATTCATTAAATAGAGATTTTTCAGAAATCTATATCAACTATACTTAACTAATTATAGGATCCTGCTCTTATCATTTCAGTTTGAGACATTTCTTGGTACTCTGTGTGCTTGCCCACAGATTAAGTGTTATATTCTACGTTTTTAACAGATGGAGAGCTCACTTCACTTACTATAATTTTCATGACATTGAGCCAGATGGGAGTAAGAGAATTAAAAAATAAGGATGTATGAAGTAAATATCAATGTGCTTCTGATTTTTTTAGAGCTAAAATTTTAATGTCATTTTTTTCTCCCTCTGTGTTTCCTCTGTGTCCCACTTCATTATTCTTTATCCTGTGATAACATGTGCACTTCACAGTACAAAGAAGGTAGAAGGTGCTCAAGGAATTCCTGCTGAAATAAACTGTGTATATCCAAAAGGTACAAAGTGTCACAGGACAGATTTTGCCATTTCTCCTCTGAGAGAACAAGTAAATAGGGAACAGATCAATGTCTAAGCATACATCAATATGTATCGGAAGTCCTATGTTGATATTTCTGGAGTATTATTCATTATTGTCTTTGCAATTCTAGGCTGTAAGCTATTTTCTTTTTTCAGAATTAGCAGTAGGTGTGGTTCCCTTAGGGAAGTACTAAAAATGTTCTGCTCCACATATGGCTTTCTTGGTGTTATTGCAGGTACATGTGTCATTGCTAGATGCAACAGCCTATCTGCTATTCTGAATGTATTTTGAGATCATTTGCCATAGTGTGGGCAATTCACTAGGGAAGCATTTATTAAGCACCTCCTCTGTGCCAAGTAGTGTGTAATTTCAGTAAATAAAAAGCTAAGATTAATGGTTATGGTAAGGAAATGGTCTTGCTTTTCACCCCTGAAAAACATTCTATATTTTCTCCAAACACTGTAACTATTAAGATAGGGACTATAAATTCAAATTATGATTTGTTTGCTATTCCCCTATTCTTTCCATAATCTTAAGAGTAGTTTTCAAAAATGAAATCTGCTCCAATATTTCTTAGCTATTTTTTTCTCATTTTAAAATAGCCTAAACTAAGATTTATATGTACTAGTGGTAAGTGGTGTGTGTCTGCCTGTGTGTGTGTGTGTGTGCGTGTGTGTGTGTGTGTTTTCTTTCCTGACTTTTTAATTGGAATTCTTGCCATTCTCTTCTGGTGGGAGAAGAAAAGAAATACTTAACTAAGTTTTTTTTAATTGAGGATTTAAAAAATTAGTTAGATTTTTATGAGAATTGATTAACCATTCTCTCCATGTTTACAGTTGTCTGCAAACCAAGTAGTGGAGATGTGGCCATTATCCAGTTAATTTGATCATTGTAACAACCAGTACTGACAATGGACAAATAAAAAGGATTCTTGAGAGAAAATATATTTTCTGGAAGAACTGAAATTAGTGAAGAAACATGTCTAATAGGAAGCTTAAGGAAACAGAGATTTTGATTTCTGCCAGCAGTAAACTTTGCTTGAAATCCCATATACAATGAAAGCATTAGCCATGACTTTAAAGCACTCTCAACCCTCCTTTTAGTTTAACAACCTCTGCATAATTTTTAAAATGACTCAAGTGTATGTATAACTCTACAGCCTGATAGATTATTGGAAAGAAGGGGGTTTCCTTTGAAATATTCTGTGAAATCTCTGAATTCAGCAGAAACAGGATTTACCTCCAGACTGGCTGTTAAAGCTTTGATATATTCAGTAACTTCTAGCCATAGAGTCCTGCTTTGCTCTCTAATGGATTCTGCACACAATACTAATAGCATGTTTTATCACAGATCTTTAAGGTGTTATACAGCTACATTTTACAATCTTGATTTGCAAATGGAGATTCCGAAAGGTGAAGTGATTCCATATCCTATTCTTTTCTGCCCTCATTAAGCTTGCGGGACTCTGCCCAAGTCATATCTGGGAAGAAAACAAACCGTGACACAGATAACACCATCCATCTGGGTCACTGCAGCAGTTCTTAGTGATCCATCTGCACTGACACAAGAGATATGGATTGGGAACACCGATTACTCAGTCACTGCTGCTCCAGCTCACCTTGGTCTCTTTTCTGAACAACTGCAATACTCACCCTTGATTCACACATTGGGCTCTCAGTCATTCACTACTGGGCACTGTTGTTCGATCATTTCTCTTGTTCATTTGTTTCACTTGCTTACAAGTATGAAACATTTATGGTGAGGAGAGTGCTATGGTAGACTGACATGTATGCTTTTTTATTTTTTTTAAGACTTACTCTTTTAAATACCTCCATCTTTTCAAAATGATGAAAAAGGAAAATAAAAAAGAATTAAAATTGCAGTGAGGAAATATGGAGTCACTGTTCTCAAGTATTAAAATCTAGAAAGGATAGGATATTGCAGTGTTCATGAGGACTCTCTACAAATACTTCAGCTCTTTCCTTTCCCCAGGTATATGGTAGAATTGAAACTGTTGGCCCTCTCTAAAGTATGTCACTGTGTGACTTATTCTGGCCAATGATACATGATTTGAAGTGACGTGTATGGCTTCTATGTCAAAATTGGAAGGGTTCATAGGCATAGGCAATTTGCCACATTCCTTTTGTTTTATCTTAGTGATCACAGAATTATACGATAAAGTAAACTTTCCATCAGCCATAGTCTTTTTTTTTTTTTTTTTTTTGAGACGGAGTTTCGCTCTTGTTACCCAGGCTGGAGTGCAATGGCTCGATCTTGGCTCACCGCAACCTCCGCCTCCCGGGTTCAAGCAATTCTCTGGCCTCAGCCACCCGAGTAGCTGGGACTACAGGCGCGTGCCACCATACCTAGCTAATTTTTGTATTTTTAGTAGAGGCGGGGTTTCACCACGTTGACCAAGATGGTCTCGATATCTTGACCTGGTGATCCACGCGCTTCGGCCTCCCAACGTGCTGGGATTACAGGCGTGAGCCACCGCGCCCGACCCCGTGGTCTTAAAGTGTCCACTATAAGCAAAGTCTCTCTGCCAACCTTCACTGAATATATATCATGAGTGCAAAATAAATTTTGCTTTATTAAATCACTGAGACTTTTATGAAGATAAATTCTCAATAAAAAACACAATTTTCCTGTCTAAAGTGTACAGTTCAGTGGTTTCAGTATGTTACAAACTTGTATAGCCATCATCAAAATCTAATTTTAAAATATTTTCATAAGAGCAACATCATTTAGCAAGTTCCAGCAACAAGAAATCTTGTATCCATCCGCAGCCATTCCTCATTTCTCTTTCATCCTTCCAGCCCTGGGCAATCACTAATTTACTTTCCATATCTATACATTTACCTACTGTACACATTTCACAAAAATTAACTTACTCAATATGTGGTCTTTGTCACTGTCTTCTATCACTAAATATAATGTTTTTGAGGACACCCATGTTGTAGCATCTCTCGATAATATACTATTCTTTATTGCTAAAGAGTGTTACATTGCAGTATATGTCATTTTAGAAGTCCATTCATCATTTGATGAATATTTGGGTTATTTTCTCTTTTTGGAATTCGTTAATAATGCTGTTGCAAACATTTGTGTACACCGTTTGTGAGAATATAAATTTTTATTTTTCTTGGAATTTCTCTAGGAGTAGAATTTCTGGATCACATGGTAGCTGTGTTTAACAATTTGAGGAACCAACAAACTGTTTTCCAAAGTGTAACATTTTACATCCCCAATGTATGAATGTCACAATGTGTGATGTTTCCAATTTCTTCACATTCTCATCAACAATTTTTAGCAATTGTTATTGTGTGACTTTTTTATTCTCATCATTCAAGCAGAATGCAATGGCATCTTATTGTGGTTTTAATTTGCATTTCCCTTATGAGTAATGATGTTGAGCATCCTTTCATGTTCTTATTCACAATTTGTAAGTCTTTTTTGGAGAAATGTCTATTAAAATTCTTTGATCATTTTATAATTGGGTTATTTCTCTTCTTACTATTGAACTGATATAGTTCATTACATATTCTAGATACAAATCCCTTGACAGGTCTTGGGTTTTTCATTCCTCCGGTTGTCATTTCACTTTCTTGATGACAAGTTGGCAAGACAAAGATTTCTAATTTTGGTAAACTCCAATGTTTCACTCTTGTTCTCCAATGTATCATCACCTGTGCTTGGGTTGTATAGCTAAAAAGTCATTGCCTAACTCAAGGTCACAAAGATTTACTCTTAGGACTTCTTATAGTAGTTTAATAGTATTTGCTCTTGCATTTAGTTCTCTGACTCATTTCTAATACATTTTTATGTATGGTGTGAGGTAAGAGTCCAAATTCATTCTTTTGCATGTTGATATCAGTTGTCCCAGACCATTTGTTGAAAAGATAATTCTTTCTTCCAGTGACTTATCTTGGCAGCTTTGTCAAAAATCAATTGACCATGAACATAAGACTTTTACTTCTGGACTTTCAATTTTATTTTTTCAATTCTATCCTCCAGATATCTGTCCCTATGCCCATACAACACTGTATTAATTGTTGAAGATTTATAATACATTTTGAAATCTGGTTGTGGAAGTTCCCCCAACATTGTCATCCTTTTTTCAGGATTAATTCTAGATTTTTGCATTTCCATATGAATTATAAAGTCTGATTGTTAATTTCTGCAAAAAAAAAAAAAAACAGCTGGAATTTCAATGGGGATGGCATTAAATCTGTAAATCAATTTGACGAGTATTGCCATTGTAACAACATATTGAGTCTTCCAACCCATAAACATAGGATATCTTTTCATTTATTTAAAGCTTTAATTTTTTCCTAAAATGTTTTATAGATTTTGGTGTATAAGTCTTTCTCTTCTTTTGCCAAGATTATTCCTACATATTTTAATTTTGTGGATGCTATTGCAAATAAACTTTTATTTTTTGTATTCTTCATTGTTAGTATATAGAAATGCAATTAATTTTTGTATATTGAGCTTGTATCTTGCAATCTTGCTAAACTCTTTTAGTAGTTCTAGTAGTTTTTTAGTGGATCCCTTTGAGTTTTCTACATAAAAGATCATGTTGACATTTTGAGTGGCTGAGGCAGGCATATCACTGGAGTTCAGGAGTTCGAGACCAGCCTGGCCAACATGGTGAAACCCTATCTTTACTAAAAAGAAAAAGTACAAAAATTAGCCAGGTATGGTGGTATATATCTGTAATACCAGCTGCTCAGGAGGCTCATGCTGGAGAATCACTTGAACCTGGGATGTGGAGGTTGCAGTGGGCCAAGATCACATCATTGCACTCCAGTCTGTGCAACAGAGTAAGGCGTCCTCTCAAAAACAAAAAGATTGGAGAGAGATCCAAGATGGCTAACTACTAGTGGCTCAGGATTGTAGCTCCCAGAAAAAGCGCACAGAACGAGAGGACGCCACATTTTCAGACAAATTTTTGTTGCTTATGGACTAAGAGATTCCCAGTGGAGGAGCCCCATGGGTCGCCAGCGTGACTCTTGTGGCCGGCGTTGTGGTTTTGCCGGCACTTCGGCATGGCGGTTCTTGGTGCAGAGAAAACGGGACTAGCTTCCCTTTTGATCGACGTTTGGAGCTCCGGGAAGGCACAGTCACCTATTTACATGATTGAAATAAGGATTCAGGAGGGAAGCCAGACCAAAGATCCTCGAGCAAAAAAGCCCCACGAATCTTAATGCCACTGTTTTAGTCGGCGCAGTGGGTTGCTCAGATTTCGGCCTTGGGAATCAACAAGTTGGATGTCCACTCAGAGATCTAAATTGAAAGTTGGCAATTACAGAGACAACAGGTGGATAAAATTACAATGTTGGGAAGAAATCAGCCTAAAAAAGCTGAGAATGCCCAGAAGCAGAATACTTCTCCTTCTACAGGGGATCACAGTTCTTCACCATCAAGGGAACAAGGCCTGATGGAGAATGAGTGCGTTCCAATAACAGAAATGGGCTTCAGAAGGTGGATGATAAAGAACTTTTGTGAGCTAAAAGAACATGTTCTAGCCCAATATAAAGAAACTAAGAACCTTGAAAAAAGGCTTAATAAAATCGTAATGAGAATAGACAATTTAGAAATGAATATAAGTGAATTATTGGAACTGAAGAACACAATAAGAGAACTTTGTGAAGTATGCACAGGTTTTAACAGTCGAATTGATCAAGCAGAAGAAAGGATATCAGAGGTCAAAGACCTACTTAATGAAATGAAACGAGAAGACAAGATTCGAGAAGAAAAAGTAAAAAGGAATGAGCAAAGTCTTCAGGAAATATGGGGCTATGTGAAAAGACCTAATTTAGAACTGATCGGTGTACCTGAATGTCATGAAGAGAATGAATCCAAGTTGAAAAATATTTTTCAGGATATTATTCAGGAAAACTTTCCTAACCTAGTAAGGCAGGACAATACTCAACTCCAGGTAATCCAGAGAACACCACAAAGATATTTCTCAAGTAGACCAACTCCAAGACATATAATTGCTAGATTCACTAGGGTTGAAATAAAGGAGAAAATTTTAAGGGCAGCTAGAGAGAAAGGTCAGATTACTCATAAAGGGAAGCCTATCAGACTTACAGCAGACCTCTCAGCAGAAACCCTACAATCTAGAAGAGAGTAGGTGTCAATATTCAATATCCTCAAAGAAAATAACTTTCAACCCAGAATCTCATATCCTGCCAAACTAAGCTTTATAAACGAAGGAAAAATAAAATTTTTTGCGAACAAGCAAGCACTCAGAGATTTTATCACCAGCAGACCTGCTTTACAAGATCTTCTGAAAGAAACATTACAAACAGAAAGGAACAACCAGTATCAGTTATCTCAAAAATTCATCAAAATGTAAAGAGTATCTCCGTAATGAAGAATTTACATCAAATAATGGGCAAAAAAGCCAGTTAGCATTAAATTACAATATTGAAATCACAAATATTAATATTAATCCTAAACTTAAATGGATACAATGCCCTAATTAAAGTCACAGACAGGCAAATTGAATAAAAAGTTAAAATCCATCGGTACGTAATATCCAGATCCAATTCATAACAATACACAAAGACTTAAAATAAACGAATGGAGGAAGATTTCAATGTAGCAACAGGAGTTAAAGATTA
>CAUYQU010017630.1:0-26741 GCA_963574635.1 Cheracebus regulus
GGGTTCTGGTTTCGGGTGTGTTCATCCTTTTTGTGCTGGTTTTTTCCCATCTTTGTGTATTTATCCACCTGTCATCTTTGTAGTTGTTGACTTTCAGATTGGGTCTCTGAGTGGACGTCCAGTTTGTTTACGATGAAGTTATTTCTTTCTGTTTCTTAGTTTTCCTTCTAACATTCAGGCCCCTCTACTGTAGGACTGCTGAGGTCCACTCCAGGCCCTGCTTGCCTGGGGATCACTTGCAGCTGCTGCAGAACAGTAAGGGTTGCTGCCAGTTTCTTCTTCTGCCATCTTTGTCCCAGAAGGATGCCTGCCAGATGTCAGTCTCAGCTCTCCTTTATGAGGTGACTCTTTGGATATACGGGGATCAGGGAGCTGCTTGAGGAGACAGTCTGTCCTTTATAGGAGCTCACGTGCTGAGCTGTGAGCTCCATTGTTCATTCAGAGCTGCTGGGCAGGTACTTTTAAGTCTGCTGCAGCAGAACTCATAAACCCCCTTTTTTTTTTCCCAGGTGCTCTTTCCCAGGGATTTAGGGCTTTGTTTATGAGTTTCTGTTGTCCTGCTGCCTTTTTTGAGGGCTGCCCTGCCCTGCCAGGAGGCAGCGTAGTCACTGTCTGCCTACAGAGGCTTTGCTGAGCAGCTGTGGACTCCCCCCAGCTGCCATGTGAACTTCCCTGCAGTCCTGTTTATATGGATATAGTTAGAACTGCCTCAGCAATGGTGGCCCGCCTCTATAATGGTGGACTCTCTCTGTAATGGTGGGCTGCCTCAGCAATGGCGGGCTGCCTCAGCAATGGCGGACTACCTCCCTAGTGGTAGACTGCCTCAGTAATGGCAGATGCCTCTCCTCCACAGAGCTGGACCGTCTCGGGTTCAGCTGTGCTTGCTGTGAAACTCTCAATCCAGAGCGTTTCAGATTGCTGTTTTTTTGTGGGGGTGGGACCAGCTGAGCATGATCACCTGGCTCCCTGCCTCAGAACGAATGGTCGACTGTCTCCCAGGTGTTCCAGTTGCCTGTTCAAAAGGCGCCGGCATCTGTGAGATTTCCCATGCAGTGACCCACTGTGCCTGCGCCAGCTGAAACAGCCACGCTGAGATTCGTGGTGCTTTTTTGCCCGGGACTCTCCTGGCCTGGCTCCCTGTTTTAGTCCCCTTTTCTATCAGTTGAATGGGCGACTCTGTCTTCCCATAGCACCAATCGCCAGCTAAAATGGTGCCCACGGAGAACCGCCGCACCGGGGCGCTGGCCAAGACAGCTGTGCAGGCCGAAACAGCTGCGCCAGGTGCTGGCTGAAACAGCCACACAGGCCAAAACAGCCACGCTGGCGACCTGTGGCGCTCCTCCACCTGGGAATCTCCTGGTCTGTGGGCAATAAAAATCCATTTGGAAATGTGGCATCCACTCACCCTCCGCGCTTTCGCTGGGAGCTGCAATCCTGAGCTGCTCCTAATTGGCCATCTTGGATCCATTCCCCAACTCTTTTTTTTTGATGTGAAAGATAGGAAATTAGCCAGGAACAGTTCTTTCAATAAAGAACTTGAAGAAATGGTTTCTGAATCTGAATAAGAGGAGTTGGTGCCTGAACTCTAGGAAGAATCTTCATCTGTGCTGATTGAACAATAAACAAATAATGTCTTTTCTGTTAGTTATTTTAAATCTTCATGGATAAATCACCATTCCTCACATTGGCCCATAAATTTTGTAAGGCAATTTTTAAATCAAATTGTTCATATAGACAGGAACCTCACAAAAAAATATTTAACTGTGGCCCCACACACCCTAGGGGCAGCAGTGGATACCTGGATGTTTTTGCATTCTTCATTCACTACCTGTATCTTAGAAATGTTATTTTATATCTACTCAATATTTAATAAAAACTTATTTCTAAAGTAAGAGACACAAGTAGAGGAAGTGGAGCTAGCAAAGAAGGCACAGAATGAGTAGTTAGAGAGATCAGAGGGGAACTATGGTACCTAGAGGAATATAATAAATGTTTCTAAACTAATAATGGATTCACGAACCAGGAGAAAGTTGAGAGAAGTTTGGGTCAGGAGATGTGACCACATTTGTAACTCAGTTTGTCAAAGCATATCATATTGGTTATGCGCAGTATGAAATCTGATCTCATTTAGAAAATCCTGCCCCCTTGGACTCAAAGCATCTAACACCATCTATAATACCAATCCAAGCTGTTATATTCTAATGTAACATTATAATATTCTATAATGACCTATAATCCCTTTTAAATGTGAATTTCTGTGAAAAATAAAGAGCTAATTAAATGTAGGGTAATGAAGAATTCTAGGGGGACCCTGTTCCATAACATCTCCATCATTTAGGAATTATGTACATTTGCATTTACCTTAATGACTTTTCCTTTGAAATTTTTGTCCTAATTTAAGTGACACCATAAAAACAAACAAAAATGGTGTCTCTATAATATTGCTTCCTTTACTTGGTGATTTCACATCCGTGGTTGACTACTAAGTTGACTGCTTATAGATATACTTAATTAATAATTCTGATTTTTTTTGCCTCTGTAGTATATTACTAACCCTACTCATCTTTTTTCAGAATGAAAAGAATGCTTAAATGAATTTTTTCCTTCATTTACTCCTTGTTACTAGTTCAGGATTTGTTTTTAAGCTTTGCAAAGTGTTGTTTCTACCATGAAGTCTTGGTCTCTCCTATATGAAGGGACCTTCAATACCACTGTAATCTTTTTGCATGCTCAATAATCTCCTTCATTATCTTCAGTGGCTGTTTCAAACTTGAAGCTCTCTTCCCCATTAAGTCATTCCTTTCTCCCCATCTCCCCTTTACTCAGAGTAAATGAGTTTTCCTCCTCCTCTTCCCACTACTAATATTACTGTTATATTACACACACACACACACACACACACACACACACACACCCCTTCCTGATAAATCCCCAATCTTTACCACTATCAAATTATGTTCTCCCTTGCTTCCTTCCCATTTCACCCTAATTAGTGTTCTTCATTCTATTCATGATTAAATACTCCAGTGAATGTTGATCAAACCCCTCCTATTCAGAAACCTCATGCTCTCAGTCATTCTCTCCCTCTTCTTCTCTCTCATGTACACATATGCACACACATACCTCTACAACTTCTTCCTAAATTTTTCCTACCAGTATATAATCAAGTTAAATCTTAATACTAAACCAACAAACAGCTCTTCTTTAACTCAGTGTCCTTCTCAAAATTAGGCTACCCCTCCTGTTGTGAACTGCTTGTCTCAGCAGGCAGCATTTGCAGAATCAACATAGTGAATAAAATCCCCTAGGATTTACCATTACACATCTGAGCATCTACATATAGTGGGCCTCCTCAGATTACCCATTTGTCTCCTTCCTATTATAGTTATTGAGGGGAAAAAAATATGCTTGTATCTTTTTTCTTACTCATTCCTTAACTGACTACAATTGGTGTCTACACCACTAGTTTGATGTAATATCTGGAGCTAAGGTCAATAGTTTCTTATTGCCAAGTCTACTGAATATTTGTCTGCCTTTATCTTACCCAACTGTTATTTGAAATCATAGACGAAACAGTTCTCAAAACTCATCCTTGAACTTCCGTCTTCTTCTGAGGCTCCTTCCTCCTACCTCACTGGATAATTCTCTACAGATTCCTTCAAGGACTTTGGTCCTCCAGGCCCTCCTTAGATGTGGTGGTCTCTGAAGTCACGTCATAGATTCTCTATCCTCTTCACTTTTTCCAGGTTGTTTAGAAGACATTGTTGAAATACTTGGCATTAGCTATATTGGGATCACATTTTGAGACATGCAGTTTTCGGAGTGGGGATGGAGAGGAAGGTTGTAAAGTCAAGGGGGCAAGGTATAATATAATTTACCCTTAGAAATCCTTTGAATAGCCCATGGACACAGCATAGCACTTTCTCCCAATAAGTCTACACAGTTTTCCTCCAGTGTTAGAAGAAAGTATTGAACTTCAACTGAGCAAAGGTTACATGCACTTGACTTAGGTTTAGAACCATGACATTTTAAGGGGAAAAACAAGCACAGTATCAGCATCATCATTATGATGATGATGATTTTTAGAGACACAGTCTCATTATGTTGCCAGGCTGGAATGCAGTGGCTATTCATAGGAGCAATCATAGCACCATGCAGCCTTGAACTCCTGGGCTCGAGCAGTCCTCCCATCTCAACCTTTTGAGTAGCTGGGACTATAAGACTACTGAGCTTGGCTTGGCACAGCTGCTTTAAGCACAAGACCAACACCCAGCATAGGAAGATGTTCAGCCCAGGGAATCCGAAACCTACCTCTCTTCTCATGTTCGTCTGGGGACAGACACTGAGAGGAATGGTGGGGGGAAAAAATCACATCATTTAATTATTGACTTTTCTTTCTCTGTATTTTTTTTCTTTGTTTGGCCAAAAACAAAGATGTGTAGTTGTATTTGCATAAGCTAAATGTCCATGTGCCCTATTCTACCTGTATGTAAATAACTCTCCTATTTGTTTCTCCAGTCTGGTCTCCCTTCTGAGACCAGGCCCACATGTTGGAAATCCCTTTTCTAGGCTGATCATCCCTTCATATTAACACTCTGTAGACTGATATCATTTCCCCTACCTTCATCCCCAGAACTACTCCCCTTCTCCAGTCCTGCCTGGAAGAATGATACCTTTGTTCAATCACCCATGCCAAATACCTGAGAAGCATCCCTGGATCTCCTTTCTGTAAGCATCCACATTCCATCAATAGCCAAGTCATATTCATTCTACTCTCTTCAAATTGCTCAAATTCATCTCTTCTCTACCTCTCCATCCCACTTTATTGCCTTCACAATCTTGCCGTCTGTCATCTCTCTCTAGAATTATTACAGTGGCTTTTAACTGGTCTTTCTGCTTCTGTCTGATTTTTTTTTTTTTTCAGACAGGGTTTCAATCTGTTGCCCAGGCTGCAGTGCAACAGTGGCACCATCTCAGCTCACGGCAACCTCTGCCTCCTGGGTTCAACTGATTCTCCTGCCTCAGCCTCCCAAGTAGCTGGGATTACAGGTGCACACCATCACACCCAGCTAGTTTTTGTATTTTTAGTGGAGACAGGGTTTTACCATGTTGGTCAGGCTGGTCTTGTAACTCCTAACCTCAGGTGATCCACCCACCTCGGCATATGAAAGTGCTGGGTTTACAGGTGTGAGCCACCACACCCAGACTGTCTTATTCTTGCTGCATTCCACAGTTGAGAATACATGTACAACACTTGGAAATGAGGCTAAGACAGTACAGAAGAGCCTTTCAATGTGGTGCTGAAGCATTGTTAAGTAGATCTACTCAGTAACTATTTAATTGTGAATGTATCTCCATTGGACTTCATTATTCTGTTACTATTATTGGAATTTATAAATTAAGGGCTCATACTAGGCAGTTAGTTACATGTTAACTTGTAGATTTTTGCATCGTAGAGATGCAAAGTTTTTTACTGATAGAAGAGGTAATTCCCATGTTTTATTTATTTGGCTTATTTTATTTTTATTTCAATAGTTTTGTGATAACAGGTCGTGTTTGGTTGCATGGAAAAGTTCTTTAATGGTGATTTCTGAGATTTTGGTGTACCCATCACCTGAGCAATGTACACAGAACTCAATGTTTTATTACTCTAACACTAGCCACCAGATCTGTCACTAACTTGAAAAAGCTAAAAGCTGACATTGACTCCTCTCTTGATGGTCTGTTTAAACGCTCATTCCTTTAGTCTCTTAGAACCAGCTTAACCAAATTATTAGTTTCTGCACTATTTAATGAATTCAATAAACTCTTTGACAATTGTCCATTTTTTTAAAGTTTTATTCTTAATTGATGAATAATTGTGTGTTTTTGTGGGATACAATGTGATGTTTTGATACATGTATATTTGGAATGACCAAATCAGGCTAATTAACATATCCATCACTTCAAATGCTTATCATTTCTTTTTGATGAGAAATGATAAAATTCACTCTTCTACCTATTTTGAAAGATATGATACATTATTATTAACTGTAGACATCATGCTGTGCGGTGAGTCACCAGAATCCATTCCTCCACTGAGACTTTATACCCTTTGGCCAATGACTCTACTTTCCTCATCTGCCCTTGCCTCTACCATTCTACTTTCTACTTTTTTGGAACTCACCTTTTTAAGATTTTGTATATAAGTGAGATCATGCAGTACATTTTTATCTGTGCTTGGCTTATTTCACTTAGCATAATGTCCTCTAAGTTCATTCATGTTGTTACAAATGACATAATTGCCTGCTTTTTAAAGGCTGAATAGTATTCCATTGTGTATGTATACATTTTTTATCCATTCATCTGCTGTATTATTTTTTTAAAGTGTTCTGGGACTTTCATGTTTTTCACATGTTCTACGTAAAATATTGACAATAGAAAAACAATAAAGGAAAAGACTCTTAAGCAAAAATCTTCCAGAACTCACAGTAGTACTCTGGCCACCATAAAGGAAACAGTCAAGTAAACAAAGGATACTGGAGTTTAACAGTGATTTTTACATTAATGGCACAACTAAAAAACAAAGAACAAATCAACCAACCAATCTTCTCTTCTGCTATTAAAAGGCGACTAAAAGTGAATCATGGTACTAGATCTTTTGTATGAAGCAGCTTAAAAAAGAAGGTGGGGACTGCAGAAGAGGGGAACAACTATTGCTAATGTAATGCTATAATGTGCAAGGTCCAGGATTCTAACAAATTTCTAAAAGTCTCTAGATATATTACTGAGAACTGTATTATTAGAAGATAAATGCATAGACCGGGTGCTGTGGCTCATGCCTGTAATCCCAGCACTTTGGGAGGCCGAGGCAGGTGGATCATGAGGTCAGGAGATTGAGACCATCCTGGCTAACACGGTGAAACCCCATCTCTATTAAAAATACAAAAAATTAGCCAGGTGTGGTGGCAAGTGCCTGTAGTCCTGGCTACTTGGGAGGCTGAGGCAGGAGAATCACTTGAACCCAGGAGGCGGAGGTTGTGGTGAGCTGAGATGGCGCCACTGCACTCCAGCCTGGGTGACAGAGTCTTACTCTGTCAAAAAAATAAAATAAAATAAAATAAAAGTAAGGTAAAAGAAAATAAATGCATAGAAATATAAACTATATGGCATTAAAACATACCCTGCTATATAAACATACAGTATGTCACTTTTATCTCTTTATGCATATAACTGTATAAAGAAATATCAACAGTTTGACCTTTTGCCTGAAGCTCTTAAATACTCACAAAATGGTCAATTTGACCTTAAAATTAGCTGAAGAACCCAGGAGACTCCACTGCTGTTTAGAATCCAGAATCTAGATTCACACCTAGAGGGCCCCACCTATTAACCAAGCTGTGTGCTCCTATGCCTCCAGACATAATTAACTGCAACTTGCAAATTAAGTCAACAGATAAGTCTGAATACTGAGATTTAGCTAGAAAAAGAGCAGCAAAGACAAACGAAGCTAGAATTCATTAGACAAGCAACAGGAAGATTTTAAAACTGCTTCCAGTTCAAATTGGAATTAAGGTGGCTGTTAAGTTCCATGACTTTCCCAAACTAGTCATGTTTTGCTGTTCTCTGAAAAAAGAATCTATCATAAGCACATTCATTCGAGAAAAATAGCATGTTTAAGTTTTCATACCTATTCCCAAGTTACTTTTAATTTTTTTTACGTTGTTCAAGGGCAGAGTATACGTTGGTTAGGATGTATTCATGGCTGGTGCATCTCTAAAATATTTTTCATAAAATATTTTCAATATTTTAGAAGCTTCTAAACATCTTCACTCTTGATGATATTTTACAGAGAGGAGATATATGCTCTTCCAAGGAGATCAAAGTTCAAGAGCTTTTTCAAGAATTTTTTTTTCTAAAACAAAATCTCCTTTGACATTGACAATATGGAATGGAATATCCATTTTCCTCATGATGGAATATTATGAGGCTCTACTGTACATTCACAGAATCCTTGAGAATCAATCATAAATTATTATTTTAGATTTGATGGAGCTAAGCTTCTCCATCACTGCTGCAGTGCCATCTTTCTTAATCTACACCAGGAACAAGCCCATGACATAGTTGCTGAAATACTGTCGTATGTTGTACAAGAAGTTGTTTCCAACATGCACTTTGTATTCCAGGATGGAGGACCACTCTCTGAGGGTGACCCCAGCAGTCATTGCAGATAATCACTACTGTCATCTCAGAACGACCAATGTGCTTCTGGGTACCAGCAAAAATCACACCAAACCTGGAGGCATCCACTGCCTTCAACAGAAAGTTTGAGGATATGTGGCAAACCAGTAGTGCTTCCTTAGATCAGATATAAAGTCAAATGCCACTTTGAGCCAGTCATTTGTGCAGTATTACACATAGAAGCTGTACGGGTGAGGTTCCAGATGCTTGAATCTGGTATTTTCATATAACTCCCACGTTTAGGGTAGCTGATATTCACAATCTCAAACTTCTTGGAAGCTTCTACAGCTTTAGCTGACCAAGCTCCAGTCACTACATAGTCGGCACACCTTCCTGCTTTCAGGCACTTTGGGTTTAAGGGGACAGCAATGAACTGCCAGACCCACCTTCTTGCAGAAAAATGACCTTGTACAGTAGTCATCTGGAGTGGCTAACAATTCCCACATCAGATTCTCTGTGGTATTAATAATTTTAGTGAAATCAGATGACCTGTGGCTCATTTCAAGAACATGAATGCCAATTCTGTCGTGGTCTAATAATTATTTTTCTATCTCTAACAACACTGAGCTCAGCACCTTGTTGGGCCCAGGGCCGAAGCTGACCACCTGCCTCCATGGTGTGGTGGAGGGTGGGGAATCAGCCGGCAGGGACCGATTATGTGGGCAGCATGCATCCCTCCACCCACAGTGGCAGGAGCCCGTTGACCAGTGTCCATACTCTATTAATGTGACTCATGTTTTTTAACTTTGGAAATTATAATTTGATATCATACTGCTACTAATGAATTGTTTCTAACATGCTTATCTGGTCATATTATTTCTCTGCTTAAATCCCTTAATAGCTGCCTGTAGCCTTAATAACTGATGCTCATACTCCTTAGTTTGACACATGTCCTTCATGCCTACTTTTCTAGCCAAATCTCTTCCCATCCCCTCACAAGCACTATATTTCAACCACACAGCACTAATGTGTTTTTTTGTACTAGCTGCTTTCTTTATCTAGACCTCCTCTTCCCATTCCATCCTCACCGCCCTTTCCCCCTCTTTCCTCCTTTCTCTCTTACTTATCCTTCAAGATTCAGCCCAGGTGTCATCTCCTCTGGAAGCCTACCCAGTCACCCTTGCTGGATTAAGGTGTTTCTTTCCTCTGCTCTCCTTGTGCTTATACACATCATACTCTCTCCAATTCTTATTTACTTGCCCGTTTCTGAGACTAAACACTAAAGTATAAGTTCTTGAGCTAGGAACTGAATTGACCATCTCTGAAGTATTTATATCCTGAATTTTCTAACTATTACAAAAATGAACTATTTGCCTCATCTGCCTGTAATTAATCAATTTATATAGTAAAATTCTGTTAAGTGTATTGACTGCTAGCATTGTGCTAAATATTAGCAGAGTTAGATGTAGCCTCTTCCCAATGGCCCTAGCTCCTAAATTTAACCATTAATAGATAGGCTCTTTTTCTTGATGCATTCTTAATGTTATAGTCAATGAAAAAAATAAAATTTTCAATCATGCTGTTGTTTAATAGAGGTTGTTCCACATTTCCCTATCGGATAGTCATTAATATTCTCAGAATTTTATCCATACCTTAAACGTGGCCTACAGTGAAACAGTATTTCTGAATATAAGGTGTTCCCATTTTTCCCAAGAAATATAAAGGAAATTATCCCTTGGTGGATTTAAGCCAAGTTGTCCCCTGGTAGATTCAGTGTTCATGGCCCTCTGACGATAGCATGTGCCACAGCCTCACCAGTGTATTGTGTGGGCCCTTGACTGTACCTTTCTCTCACCTACTTCCAACTGTCGGTCATCCACAGTTGGAGACATTTCACTGTGTGATTTCCTATTGGCAAATGTCTTTCTTGTGCATTTTGTAATGCTGCTCTGTTTGGAGCAAGTTTGTTCCCTTTGGCAGAAAACACTATTCATGAGAAAAATTTCCTAATGAAAAGAATCCTAGACTTTAATGCTGAGTATCAGCAGCGTAAGGAAAAGCACAACTGCATGAAGGTTAGAGCTTTATACATGTAATTGACTTCAGGCTCCAACCAAAGACAGCATCAGGATAAATCCTCTTATATTTTAACTTGCTCTGAACCATCTCCCAGATGTCCAGATTCATGGTAAAATATGCTCCATCTGTGCCTGAAGTATCTTGATGCTCTAAATCTTTGCAAGAGTATTTTATTCTCTCATCCATGTTAGAAAAACATCATCAGGAGAGCAAACATAGTTACCTGATGGTCTCGCGTTAGACTTTTTGTTTATTTAGATAAGCACCTCTTCCTATTAGTGGACTCAGAAGATTTCAAAAACAAAAGTCTCAAGTGATGTGGATATTTCTGCCTGGCTGTAGTGGAATTAGCTGGATTGATGATTTTCACACTAAGCTCTGAGTGTTCCAATGAGTTCCTTGGACGTCTCTGGGGATCAAGAGAGGTGAGTGGAAGGGGCTCTCCACTCCAGTTTCAATATGAGGTGCTCTCTTTTTATCCATTTTATATAAATTGATCTCTAACATGGATATCATTTGAAAAAAGCATTCTACTGCTAAAAGTTAAATTTAAAAAGAGAACAGAACTAGAATACTTTTTTAAAAATTCAGTAGTTAGCTTATATTGCATACAAATAAAGTAGGCATGGGATACTGATACTGCTGTTAGTTTAAAGCAGTAACACATTTAAAAATTCATTTATTCTACAAATATCTATTGAGTTATGATTGCTGCTAGTTATGTTCAGTTTGAGATTCTACCCAGTATGATGAGATAGTGTTTTTCACAAAGTACATGGCACTTTGCAGATGTCCACCACTCTATAAACTATGTAGCTGGAAGGGAACTTGGGAATTATCTAGTCTACACTCTTCCTTTCATAATTAAAGAAGCTGGAGTAGAAAGAAATTAAGTAAGTTGAACAATGATACTTCAGGCACCAAGTGGCAGCTGAAGTAAATCCACATGCAGTTTGACCTGTGTGTGTAAAAACAATGCATCTTGGAGATGACAGAGGAAACTAAAATATGTTCTGTCTTTTTTTTTTTTTTCTTTTTTTTTTTTAGACTGAGTCTCACTCTGTTGCCAGGCGCCAGGCTGGAGTGCAGTGGTGTGATCTCGGCTCACTGCAATCTCTGCCTCCCGGGTTCAAGCAATTCTCCTGGCTCAGCCTCCCGAGTAGCTGGGACTACAGGCGTGTGCCACCATGCCCAGCTAATTTTCGTATTTTCTTAGTAGAGACAGGGTTTCACCATGTTGGCCAGGATGGTCTCGATGTGCTGTTTTATTTTATATTGCAAGACTAACTTTGTTCTTGTCAAGTTGCTAAATGATTAATATATAAAACAAAAAAAATTTACTTTTGTATGATTGAGAAACATTGTGAGAACCAGTCCCTAAATATGAATTCTTTTCTTTCCTGTTTCACTGCACTATGTGCAAAAATTTGTTTCCAAAGAAATCAAGGAGGCATATACACTGATTTATCCTATGGTTGTTATTAAATTCTGCTTAACCTCAATCTTGCTCCGAGGTCCTTTCCACTGCAGTCAAGTTCATCTACTATCACTCTCTCACTAGTGTCAATACCTTGACCTTCCCATGAGATGTTAGGAATCCTTGTGGCTGCAGGGATAGGACTGGCAATGGAACAGGGAAAAACTGAGCCAGGCAAGACTGTTAAATCCAGCTGTCCCTGGGCCAGGTTAGTGTAAGAAGAGAAATGGCTTTCTGTGGACAGATGCAATGCTGAGCTGCCAAGAAGTTTGATGGGATGGTAGAGGAGGTGGCTCTCTAAATATTGGAAATCCCAAGCCCATGGAAGGTGATGGCACATAAGGAAAGACCTCACACTTTGGAGCTGATGGACTTGGCTTTAGAATCCTAGCTGCACCTCTTACTGGCAATGAGACTTTGCAAATTTATTTTAACTTCTCTAAGCCCCCAGTTTCCTTCTCTGTAAAATACAGTTGTAAAGATGCCATGAAATAATGTATGTAAGGAAATTTATTAGCACAGTGCCTAATAAATTTTAGTTTTTCTTTTCTTTGCCTTAAATTCCTTAGTTTCCTTCCATCTGAGGCCCTGTCTATCTTCATCTCTGAGACAGGTCTGCTAAAGAAAGATGCAAGCTTTTGCTAATCTTCCCTTGAAGAAAAGCTCCTTGGAATTTGGACTTACAGTTTCAAAATTTGGCATGCTAAACCAACACTACTGTGACAAGGGAAAAAATTGTTTGTGACAGAGAAAAATTACCTGCAATTTACAATATCCAGCTGCCTCCAAAGGAGGTTCTTTGCTGAACAGAGTGATGGGAATTAGGATGCAAGGTTAAAAGAGTTCACCAAATTGTTCTGCATAAGAAAAATCTTGTTTATTTATTTATTGTAGGAGATAGGTGGGGGTTGGGGTGGGGATCTGGGTGAATGAAAAATGAATGAGATCCAGAAGAACCAGGGAAAACATGGAGTTTATGTGTGGGCAAGATTGAAGGGTGGAAAAGTGGCTAAGGGGAACTTTCTGAGGAGACCCCAGATGTTAAACAGGAATTTTTACTAAAATTTGCTATGTGGTTCACCATATAATCCGTTCATACCTTTCTCCACAAAACCTACAATAAAATCTGTATTTCTTATCAGTTTATTGAGTGGAGTTGAATTTTTTCTTGTTGAGAAGTACAAGAACAAATTGAACCGTTAAGTCCCACTTCAAGTTGTCTGTGAGCCCAGGACAGAGCTGCCTATGAGGTCCAGGAACATCTGGATCACTTAAAAATCAGCACCCTTTCCGCTAGTGAAGACATGCATTATTTTTAAAAAGCAGAAAGAACAAACACCTAGAAACCATTGTCATGGGGCCCAGGACAACACAGCTCAGCCCTGAAGGATAAAGGTGGAGTTTTACCAGCCAAAGGTACACAAAATCCAAAAGATTTGCCTTAACTCAGTGATGTAGTTTGGATATTTGTCCCTGACCAAATTTCATGTTGAATTCTAATCCCCAATGCTGGAAATGGGGCCTGGTGGGATGTATTTGGGTCATGGGTGTGGATTCCTCATGGCTTGGTACTGTCTTCATGGTAAGGAGTGGGTTCTCAAGATACCTGGTCATTTAAAAGTGTGTAGCACCCCCATACTCTTTCTTTTGCTTTTGTTCTGGCCATGTGACTGCCTGTTCCCCCTTCACCTTCCAACATGATTGTAGGCTTCCTGCAGCCTCTCTAGAAGTCAAGTAGATGCCAACACCATGCTTCCTGTACAGCCTTTAGAACCATGAGCAATTAAACCTCTTTTCTTTATAAATTGTCCAGTCTCAGGTATTTCTTTACAGCAGTGCAAGAACAGCCTAATACATCCAGAACTTCCCTGTCTATCTCACAAAATGGTTATAAGGTCTTTAACTCTTAATCTTTCTATTCTAAACATGTGTATTATTCACAATATTTACCTGATGCTGCAAATTTTGTGTGAAAAGTCAAAGAATAAAAGTGTTCAATAAATCCCAAGGCAGAGACTTTCATTTGAGAATTCTTTCTATGCCCAGAAAATCAACAGCAGCAGCTTTCTGAGCTCATCTGTGAAGTAATGGGATAATGGATTAGATTTTCAGAACTTCCAGCAGAGCTTGTGGTCACATTTAGCTCCATTGCTCTACTTCCCTCACGATTCTCTTTGTTTTTTCACAATGGAACAGGGCCTATTACAAGCAAGAAGTAGCTTTAAAAAAAAAAAGGTCACATAAAAAAAAAAAGAAAAGAAAAAGGTTACAGAAAAACACAACTTGAAAAGCTGAAAAGCTGATAGGAGTAGAAATTGGATATGGAAAAAGATGACAGGGTCCAAGAGAGCAGCCAGGAAGCTTTTAAGGTTTGAGAGTGTTACATAGTACACTACTTTGAAATAATGGCTATTCAAATGAATAAACCTATAGGAATTTGTTGTGGAAGCTTAATTGCTTCAGGTCATTGGTGCCACATCCAGAACAGCTACCATTTTAACTGGAAAACTGGTTTCTACAAAACGATCAACAGGTACAAATGAATGAATGATGCTCTATTACAAGGTAACATGAAGATAGCCCTGAACACAGTACAGTGAGCTGCCACATAAGCCAGCTCGGAGAATTGAGTGTCATAATGTAGAGGAAAATGCATAAGGTTTAGAATTAGATGGCCTAGATGAAAACCCAAGCTCTAATACTTGCTACATGTCAAACAGTAGGTCACTCAATTCTTCTGAACCTCAATAGCATCTTCTATAAAGTGAAGTGTTATACCTCACATGGTTGTTAAAAATGCATGAAGGAAAGGCTGATGAAAGCACTTTTAAATTTTTTTCTAATGACAAAAGTAATACATGTTCAAAGCCAGCAACTTACAAAGCAGAAAAATACTAAGAAAAATGCCAAAGAAGAACTCATAATCTAACCAGTCGAGAACAGATAGCATTTCAGTATGTCTTCTCAATTATTTTATATGTATGGGTGTGTGTGCACATGCACACACACACAAATACACTTCTTTTTAAACAATAATAGCATCTTGAATGTTCATACTATTTTTGTAGTCTGCATTTCTACTTAGCAATAACATACTGCAAAAAATTTCCCATGCCAATAGCCTTGTACCCCATGCTTAGGAAAACAAAACTGTAAATGGCCATTCAAATATTAGTAGTTATTATGAAAATATGAATGAATATATTCATCTCTCCCTCAATACACACCAAATCTGAAGTACCCAAAAAGTCTCCTTGCATTATTTTATTGGCAGTTTTCTAAATAAGCTATAAGGTGAACAGAATCCTTTTTTTCTCTTTTTTTCTTTCATGATCTTTTCTTTTTGATAACTAGGAAGACAAAAGTTATAAGATGAGATTGCATGCCAGCATATTTTACTTTAAATGACTTTGATTTATTCTCTTCAAATTTGCTTCTCCAGCAATGCATGAATTCTGTTGAGATGTGCTACATGTGTACCATCATGCTTTCCATTAACATAAGTTACAAATAATTACCCAGAAGTCTGGACCCACTGCCCTTTTATTTTCCATTTCCAAGATCTTTTGCTCTCATGAAGAATATATACACATTTTTTATGTACACAAGTAGAAAGTAAATTGAAAGTCTGATTTGGAGGTGGTACAAAAATGATGAGTGGGCAAGTTGATTTGGTATGAGGATGTTTTGCCCACCTCAGCTGACCTGGATTGAGATTTGGAGATGTGGGAACTCATTCTGACTCTCATTATTCATGCATCTTGAGCAAGCCACTCACCTTCCCTCAACCTTGATTTCTTTATCTATAAAATGTCAGGAGTAGAGTAGATAATCTCTGAACTTCTAAGATTTTAAGGCCACATTTGGAAAGTCATGTGTGCATTCTGATGGAACACAGGAGATACAGTGGACAGATGTGCCTCAGAAGAGCTCTAACCAGCTGCTTAAATAGTGAAAACTCCTGTGCCACTTACCTACTGCACCCCTACTGGAGCTTCCCAAGGGCTCTCACTCCCCACTCCCTCCCCCTTCAACTTCCCTGGCTTATAGCCCTCATTCCTCTAAACTCCAGCAACTAAGGGGCCTCCAGCTGTCATTCATACTGATTGGTCAGTGCCCAACTATGTAACCGTTTAAAAATATTTTAAATATCACCCCAGATATAAGAAACTCCTTTGCATCTCCACTGCATAAGACATACCTGCTAAATCCATGTAACTAAACCCTCTGGGGCTCACAAAATTGGAGACTATGTTTGAAATAGGCCATTTTTATGGAGGTTGCAGTGAGCCAAGATTGTGCAAGTGCACTCCAGCCTGAGTCACAAGAGCAAAACTTCTCAAAAAAAAAAAAAAATTGGCCATTTTTACATGTAATGGGTAAAAGTAAAATGAAAACCTTAACTGAAATTTATGAGTTTTAACAAAATCAAATTAGATATACTTATTTTTCTATGTGTACAGGTGTTTTATTGTTTTAAAAAATAAAGGGAATTTTTTTAAAAAAACTTTAGTTCTAGACTTCAAAATAAAACATATGAATATGTTCTCTTTCTTAAGCCTCTTTATGGAGGTATAAGTCACATACCATAAAATTCATCCATTAAAAATATGCAATTCAATGATATTCAAAGAATTTTGCAACTATCATTGCAATCTAATTTTAGAATATTTTTATCCACCCCACAAAGCACATATTCCTTCGCAGCCACTCCCCATTCTCTTCTGCCTTCAGCCTCTGGAAAACCTCTAATCTACTTTCTGTCTCTATGGATTTGCCTACTCTGTGTATTTCATATAAATAGTCATACAATATGTCAATTTTGTGATTAGTTTCTTTCGTGTACCATATTGTATCAAAGTTATGAGTGCATTTTTGATATCTGAATCAAATTGAAACCAGAAGCAATCCTGGGCAAAACTTGAAGCACACAATAGTAACTTTTGGTTTTGGTACCTTCTGATCTCTTCTAGATCCAGCTCCACCCTAGCCCCCAGGCCTTTCCCCCCAAGGCAGTTTCCCAATTTTGGTATTATCTCCTTCCCTACAGACAAATCTCTTGTCAAATATCTGGACCTATGGAGATCTGTTTTATTTTAAAACTCCCTGTAAGTAAGGAAACGTGAGCAGGAAGAACTCAGTGTACTACTCTGCCCAATGTTAATTGCCTTTAGAGGATAGTTCCTTAATAGCAATAATAGTTTTCATTTTGGAACCCTAACTAATGGCTGGGTTCTGCACTAAACTTGTAATACCTCATTCTTGGTAATCAGGAATTAGGCAATAGGTCATTCTTACTAACCAGGCAGGTGTGTACTTGTATTTTTATTTCATAGGGAAAAAGGTAGGAATCCAGAGAAGTAACCCACCCAAGGCAACCTGTTTATCAAATGGCAGAAGCAGGATGTCCATCAGGTGTATTTGATTTCATGGTCCATGCTCTTCATTGCTTCAGTTGCACAGCCCAAGACACAGGTTTTTCACATTTTAGTATCTCTGAAATTGGAATTTTTCTCGTAATTGATGATATTATACTAGTTTTTCTTTCTTAGTAGCATATAAAATGGTGGTGCATCTTATAATCCTTTATGTCTTTGATTTTGATAAAAGCTGGTACCAAACAATATTGACTTTCTAAAGGAACTAGCCTTTAATAATGGAGTTTTAGGCATTAGTGACAGGTAAAAAGAGAGAAGGAGATGGGTTTTGATGGGAAATTCCTTCCTCGATGTAGCAATGTCCCACATATACAGATGCCTATCTGCTTCTGTGGATAAAAGTGACCTGGTAAGTGCTAACCTCATGATGCCTTAATTACAAACATTGCTCCTTTGAAATATCTAAGTTTTTACATTTCAGCATAGAGTGGTGATGGTCTTGCAACATCAGTTTACCACTGGAGTTATTCAAACAAATTGATTTTAATTGAATTTAATTTTGAAAACATCATGGCATTCTTAAATGAGAGGGAGAGAAAAGGACTTTCACTTGCAATTACTTTTCCTTATTTTCTGTTTCTAATAGCACATATAGATGATAATGTTCCAACTCTAAAAATGTTGAGGAATCACTGACCTACAGCAAAGTGACATTAGAATAGATTCCTATTTCCAATGCCTCATGTATTTCTCCTCATGTATTTTCTTCTCACACTTTCTGCCCACATTTTTAAAAAAGTGATTATAAATAAATATAAATTTTTGTGCCCAAATAATTCCCCTCCCCACATTTTGCTTTCTGCTTTCTAGCAGAGGCATTTGAAGTGTCCTTGTAAGGGCAGCAACTGAAATAGAAGAAAAGAAGGAGGCAGGAGGAAGCATGTAAGTATTCATTTGTAGTTTGGCGAGGTTGTACTCACTTGTGAAGAACAGGTGAGTACAACCTGACTAAGCTGTAAGTCACAGGACTATTGGTTTTCTTGTTCTATATGGACATTTACTCAGCTGAACTGGAGTCAGGGCTGTCTTCTGGACCGATTCCAAATAGAAACTTAAAAGGAGGCAGAGCGTGGTGGCTCACACCTGTAATCCCAGCAATTTGGGAGGCTGAGGAAGGCGGATCACCTGAGGTCAGGAGTTCCAGACCAGCCTGCCCAATGTGGTGAAACCCCCTCTCTACTGAAAATACAAAAATTAGCCAGGCATAATGGCGTGTGCCTGTAGTCACAGCTACTGAGGCAGGAGAATCACTTGAACCAGGGAGGCAGAGGTTGCAGTGAGCCAAGATAGTGCCACTGCACTCCAGCATGGGTGACAGAGACTCTGTTTCCAAAAAAAAAAAAAGAACTTTAAAAGAAGAGACAGAGAAAGAGGAGCAGGGGGGAACAGAGATGGAAGAGGAGAGGGGAAGGAGGAAAAGGAGAAAGATAAAAGGACTATGATTCACTTACAATTATTTTTCTCATTATTTTCTGTCCCTAACAACACATATAATTCATTCAACAGGCATGTTTTCAATGCTAGGTGTCAGGCATTATGCTGAAATCAGGTGACTCAAAGGAGACAGGGTAGGTCCAGTTTCTCTCCCTTGGCACTTTCAGTTTAGTGGAGACGACAGACACCAGAAAAATGATTGCACAAATATATTATTACAAAATGTGACAAGTTCTAGGTAAAAAAAGAACATAAGCATGAGCATAAATAACAAGGGAAGAATAATAGTCTGGGAAGGCCTGCCTTCCCTGAGAAAGTGCTATGTTGGGCTGAAACTGAAGGATGTGAAGATATGGTCCTCTTTCCATGGAGAGAGAGGAATTGAGGAGGAGGATCTCGGAGTGGAGAGGTGGGTCCTGTTTAAGGAACACAGCCTAGAAGATTCTCAGGAGGGCAAGGATGTTCTGAGAGGAGCTGGACGACCAGGTCAGACCTGCAGGGTCTCGCAGCCCGCATGAAGGATTGCTCTCTTTACCTTGTGAGCATTAGAAAGCCACTGAAGGGTTCTAAATGGAGATGGGGACGGGGCTGGCGGTAGCATGATCACACAGTACTTCTAACAGCTCCCCGTGGTTGCTGTCTGAGAGCAGATTGGAGGATTGTTCATGAAGGTAAGGACGAGACGTGGATTCTTGCCCCACTTGACCAGACATGGGATGACTGAGACAATGCATTGACATTACCTAGTTGTTGGTTTCTTAATGAGGTTAATCGTGTCTGTTATGCCTAGCTTACAAGGTTGCTGTGAAGATAAAATAAAATGGTGGCTAGAGAGGTGTTTTGAAGAAGCTCAAAGTGAGACAGAAATACAAAAATTAATTTAGGATGGCAAAGCCCCACATAGGGAAGCATTTGTGGTAATAATTACAGCAAAACAGCTACCACTTATTAAATACATATTTTGCAGTTAGTGCTCACAGTAACAATATGAGAAAAGTATTATTGGCCCTAATTTAAAGCTGAGCAAACAGACTTAGTAAGTTAAACAATTTTCCCAAGGTCGCAGCTGTCTAGCATTAGAACCAGGATTCAAACACAGGTGTGCTGACTCTTAAACCACATCTCAAATCACTCTTCTTACATCTTCAATGTTTTTCTCTTCATTGATCACATTTATTGTGAGAACTACAGAAAGAAAAAGTGCTTAAAATGGTTAACTCATTTTGCCCTCACGTCCTGTTTATGAATGTGCCTTAGCTGGACAACTGGAACAATAGCAGATAAAAGCCAAATGTCAACAAGTAAGCAAGTCAAGTGCTTTACTAGACTTGGGAGAGACTGGATAGTCTTTAGCAGTGAAACAGCTGGTTATGATTATTCTGTGTTATTTACATGACACCAAGTAAGTCTGATTAAAAATTTTTTCATTTGAATGTTTTGGCAAAAATGCTGTCAGCCACACAAGCAGAATAGGACAGATACACACACACACACACACACACACACACACACACACACATTCACAATGGAATTAGGATATATATTTATATATACTAATTTGGATTATATATATTATATATATATATCCACAGTGGAACTTGGCCTGGTATATATATCCACAATGAAATTGGGCCTGGGTTCTGAGCTTTGGACTATTCATGAGCTTAAATGTACAGCAAAGGGTCAAATATCAGAAATTCTAAGTTGTCACATGCTCCTGTTTCCTTACACCAAACTAAGCCAGTTTTGATGAAAAAAAAAATTGTATGATGTGGAGTGTAGATAAAAGAGCAAACAGACTTCTTTTAATAACATGAGATTTAGGAATTAAACATAGCAGGCAGAAGATCCTGTAGGAATTTCAAGTGATATTTTATGACGGTTCACTAAAGGATGTTTTAAGCCTTGGTTTACATAGCATGCTACTTTATACAGTACTCTTTATTCTTGGGATCCCTGCAAGAGGAGATATTGTATTGATATAGATAATCATCTCTGCTTCCTCCCTATCTGGCCACATGGGAAGGGAATAAACAAAAATAATATCTAGCTTATAGGAAAAGTCGGAAATAAGTTTTAGAAGAGTAAAGGCCAGTACAAAAAGAAATATGATGTAGTGAATATTTTGAGTAGTTCAGTCTTATACAATGGATCTCCTAAAAGATAAATACAAGTTGAAAATATAGCTGAATGTTTTAACAGAACTCTCTAAGAATTACTAATGTTATGGCCTTTTCAAGGAATTATCTACCATATTTCATAAAATATCCAAGAGTCTTATATTTATCACTTTTTCTTTAGTCACATAATTAGTCGTTGTTCTATTCATTACACATTTATGAAGCAGATGTCAGAGACTTTCGGCGTTTAAAAACTACAAAAAGAGTTCTTGCCCTTGGCTACTTAACATTTGGTTGGAGGGGCCAGATATCTAATATGATTACAGGACAAAAGCAATACAACAACTCAAAAACAAATCCCAGCCTCCTCTGAACAAGGAGGTATAATGGTTTAGAGTTTGTTGTAACTAGATCACTTGCTCTCTAACTTTTTAAATGTTTGTTTCGACTTGAAAAGAAGTACTGATATATATACAGCAGGAGGAATTAGTAATAACACAAACACCATCTTGTTCTGCTAAAATATAGTCTAAAGCTATTGTGCTATTTAGCACTACTTGTATTAATGAAAAAAAGTTTTGTTTTTTTATTTCATAAAACAAGTATTATGAAGATATTGGCCATACAATGTTGGGGCCACAAGCTGGGGAGAGCAGAATTGCAACATTTCACAGAGAAAATAATTAGAAGTTCTTGGTTCAATCCAGAGGCGAGTGGGTGGAGATAAGAACAAAAGGAGAGAAGAGCCAGTGAGATGAAAGGGAGCTGGTGGTAGGCTAAGGCTCCTGTGATGCTTACATGCTATCTTGAAATAGTTTCCATCCTTGTGACTCACATTCTTCTCCCTTTGACTCTTTCCCCAAGCGCTGTCTATAGTATTTTACTCTTTTCAAGGATACTTTGTGCAGAGGGGTTTGTTGTTGTTGTTGTTGTTGTTATTGTTGTTTGTGTGTGTGACTGCCAAAGAAGGAGCTGAGTTTTACATAATGGATCTTAAAGAGGGCACCTAAGGAAGCAGGAGGGAGAGGAGGCCCTGAGAACCTATGGCTAGGAGGAGCTCCCCGAAATTACCATGAAATTTTATCCAGGTCTCAGAGGAAAGGAGGAGCAGCTGACATCCAGTTTATACAAATAAAGAAGATATGATCCCCACTGATGGTGTGTGTGCATGTCCGTGTGTGTGTGTGTGTGTGTGTGTGTGTGTGTGTGTGTGTGTGTGAGGCATTTTCATCTAAACCTTGGAGGAAATCGTGTTTTGGGATTGGTTGCAGGATGTCAGGTGGGCAACAGAGAGAGGCCTAGCATGAACAAGAATATCTGCAGACACACACATTGTCACACACAGCGTATAAATGAGAATATTTTGGCTACAGCTGAAGATTCATTGCTTTCATTATCTCTTCTTTGCCTTGAAGGAATACATTTTTAATTCTTCAATTTGCTGATGATTCAATAAGAAATAAGGCAATAAGAAATAAGATCAGTGATTTTCAAACTTGTTTTTAAACAACAGAATCTTATCTTCAAACAAAATCTTATTCCAAACTGCAACATGTAAAACAGATGAACTCAGTTGCCCTGGTTAAGAGAGTGAAGGTCTTGTCCTTTTGTGCTCCCTCAGACCTATCCCTCAGCATTCCTGGGGCTCTATGGAGCACAGTCCCAAAACCACCACCCTAGAACAAGAAAAACGAGACTGTCTCATTGGTCTCCTTTCTTGATTAAAATATGTTGATCTTCCCAGGAGAAATTCCATTCAGAAGTTTGTGCCAGAAAATGAAAAAGGTTGATGATATCTAGTGCTGGCAAGGGAATGGAAAAATGGGCACACTTAGACACTCTTGGTGAGAGTATAAATTTGTGCAGACAGTGCATCAAAATTTTAAATATATGAGTGATGTGATCTTATAGTTCTAGAGACTGGTGATATAGATGGCTTTCTACAAAAAAGTATATGTACAAGCATATTCATTGTATACGACTGTAAAATCAGAAACAAATAGAACTGTTAAACAGATTATGCTACCTCTTTATAATAGAATACTGTAGTCATTAAAATGGAAGATATTTATATAGAGAGATAGAGAAGGATGTCTTTGATACACCATAAAGTGAAAATGCAAGTTACAAAGAATATAGTTAATATGATACTTTCTTTAAAGCAAGCAAATAAAACCCAGATTCTATGTAAACTGTAAGTACTTTTAATTGCGCAGAACAAAACCCCTCTAGAAATAAATGGTCAGTCTCCAGGGGTAGGGTTTACTTCTAGATAAGGGGAATAGAGCTCTATAGGTAAGGGGGATGTACACTTTTTACCCTATGGATATTTGTGTTATTTGGATTTTTTACAGAGGACATACAGTAACTTTATAATTTAAAAAGCAGTGATGAGAAAGATTAAAAATAGCACCATAAAATAATTTGCTTGTTTTCAAAAATGGATAGGTTTCTTCTTTTCTGTCAGTAAAGTGCAAGTAATGTACCGTTTCCCTTTTTTGCCTTGGCTGCCAGGAGATCCAGAGTCAACTTTGAAGCCTGAACCTAGCAGTGGCATTGACCTTTAGATCTAGAATATTTACATTTTCTCTCTCTCTCTCTCTTTTTTTTTTTTTTTTGGTCCTACTTTTCTATTCCCAGTTATCCAACTTTTTTTCAAAGCTTTCCAGGCCCTTTTTCCAAAAGAGATAGGTTATATAGAAAGAAATGAACTCAACGCCTTACTCTCAGCAGGCTACATTTCTCTGTGAGTACCAAACTCTCCAGGGTCAAGTGTGAGCTAAGAAGTGAAGCATTTGTACTTTATTCAGCTGTGGTTATTCTCACATAGGATTTGAGGTGTCTGAGGGCAAGAATCTGTACTCTTGCAGACACATCAAACACTTGGCTGTACATTGGGGTTTCACTTTGCCTGTACTCCAAATTTAAGAGCTGCAAAGACAGGCAGGGGTGTCATGTGACAAGTCTTATCTTCACTCTGTAGATGATAGGAAACCACTGAGGGTTTTTAAGTAAAGAAGTAACTGGATCTGAATCATGTTTGAAAAAAAAAAAAACTGGCAGAGGAGAAAGTAGACTGGCACATGGAAAGGCAGAGATGCTCATTAAATACCTGTAAAGTGGTTGGATAATTGATGGTTAAATGACCAAAGTAATTTAAAGGTCTTCATTTATTGGAAGGGCTTGCGCAGCATTTGTCAGTACTACCTGGGCGGATCGCTTGGTCTGAACATAGGCCATAAGGCCCATATCATAGGGCCAGTTAGATTCAAAAAAAAGAAAACAAACATTTAATTTTGCAGACTCCAATCTTAAATCCAGCAAGCCATTTCCTAAGGGAGACTGTAAACAGCTCAGAGCATAAGACACATTGTGGTTTGAAAAGAAGTGAAGGCCGCAGCTTCCCAGGTAACTTGGCAGGTCACAAGTTTATTTGTATACAGAGGAGCCGGTTCTCTTTGCTAAAAGTGATGAAGACACCTTGCCTCACCTCTGACAGGGAAACGTGGCACTAACAAAGGACACCAGCTTGGGGTCAGCCTGCTTCAGGCCCTGATTCTGTCACTTATTAACTGTGTGACCTTGAACAACCCCTCAGAGCCAGTTTTTTCATTTGTAAATGGAGAGGCAAAAACACCCACTTCCGCGGGTGGAAAACAGAGAAAGCACGTTAATCCTCAGGGACAAATGTGACTTATTTTTTATCTTATTAAAAAAAAATGCAACTATGTAACCCCCTCCCTCCCATTTAAGAATGCGGTTTTTGTTATTTATTAACTGAAATAGCCTGGGGGTGTGTGCTTTGGGTCTTATGCACACTGAGCAGCTTGCAGAACAGCTGGTCTTCTCTCTTTAGATCTGGAGGTGGGGAAAAGGCACAGACATGATAATCACCTGTCCTGGGACTCATACCACGCAGGGAGTGGGGCCTTCTCCTTTATCGCCAAAGCCCAGCCCAGCCCCTGACTCTTGCCGGCGTCCGTAGCTCTGAACTTACCCCAAAAGGACTTGAGGTAGCACGCCTGGGCACCATCCCCGCCCCACCCTTCGCGTGCGTGGCCAGCACTCCTGGGCGGTTGCGGGTAATTCCTGTGCACTCCGCAGGGGCGGGTCCCCTGTCGCCGCTTCAGGCCTGCGGGCTCTGAGGGTCCTGCCCACTGCTGAGCAGGCGTTGCAGGAATCAGTGACTCAAAAACGTCGCCAAGTTAATATTGGTATCATGTGTGGATTAAATTTTAAATGCATTGGAATCAGGGACTTCGTGGTTAAAACAAAGTCCATATTAAACCTCCCTCCACCGTGCCTAACAAATATAGGGGTTCGCAGCTCCTATCTGTCCCTGCGCAGCCCAAGAAGTCCCTTGGCTGGGCGTGGCAAGATGGAAAAGGGAGAAATAATCCAGGTTCTAGTGAAAAATCTTGTCCTCACGACTGGTAGGTACAGTCGCTGTCAACCCACAGTTCTCCCAAAAGGCGGGGTCCTTCCTTCGGCTTAGTCGGCTCCCTCTCTCCTCGCCTCCCCATAGGACGCGGGAGGTGGGAGCCACAGCGCCCCCGGGGACGCCGCCCACGCTGTGTCAGGTTGTCCCCCAGTGCGCGTGCTGTGGGTTTCTGCCACGTGACTCACCCGTGTCCCTCGCTCCCGGGTGAACAGCAGAAGCGGATAGGAGAGAGCGCGCTGCCCTGACACCGGCACCCCGTCCCCACTCCCAACTCCATCCCTGCCGCCAACTCCATCTCCAAAATCTAGCCTTCGTGGAGCCATGGGCGCTAGCCAGTCTCTTTACTTGGCGGCAGGTGGTGTGAGAGTGCGAAGAAAGGGGAGGATGCGGCGAAATCGAAGTACTTTTGTAGGTCAAAGTTATTCCTGGGGTGTCCTTGGCTTCAGGGGATGGGCCAACTCCTTGTAAAGTGTGGTTGGGTGAGTATAAATACACACACGCATTTTTCTGGGGCCAGCGTCAAAGGGATCAGTGACTCAAACATGTTAATAAATTAAAATGAATATTATGTGTAGCTTCTATTTCAAATGCATTGAGATCAGGGACTTGATAGTTAAAATAAACATACCCGTCCCCCTACCCAAAAAAGTTCATTTAAACCTCTTTTGGGCGGGTGCAGTGACTCACGCCTGTAATCCCAGCATTTTGGGAGGCTGAGGTGGGCGGATCACAAGGTCAGGAGTTCAAGACAAGCCTGACCAATATGATGAAACCTCATCTCTACTAAAAATACAAAAATTAGCCACGCGTGGTGGTGGGCGCCTGTAGTCCCAACTATTCAGGAGGCTGAGGCAGGAGAATCGATTAAACTCAGGAGGCCGAGGTTTTAGTGACCCATGATCGAGCCACTGTACTCCAGCCCTGCAACACAGCGAGACTCCGTCTCAAAACAAAACAACCTCTTTTCACCATGCCTGACAAATATGGGGGTTCTCAGCTACTTTTCGCTTTTCAAATATAAATCTGTAAGGAGTACTCTTCTCAAAGATCCCCGAGGCCTGTGATCGGTCATCTTCGCCTTTGCTGATGTGTCCTACTTTAACATTCCTGGGAATATGTATTTGCTGTACAGAACAAACTCTATTATCATTGCTTTTGCTAGCAGATGAGAAAAATGGGAAAGAATGTATATTTATAGGGTTCAATCATATGCCAGGCACCTTTTACAGGGCCTTTTTTCATCTCTGTATCTTCAATCCTCATTTCACATATGAAAACATGGAGGCAAAAGAGATAAAATAACCAGCCTGAAGTCACAGTATTTGAATCTAGACCTCAAAACCCTTTGGATCCAAAGCCAATACCTATTCTACTCTGCCAAGAGTTCCCTGAAGGGAAAATTTTAATTACTTGTGAAATTTATATTTTAATACTAAAACATTTTAAGCCTGGGCGGGGGGGGGGGGGGGGGCGGGGGCGGGGGGCGGGGGGGGGGGGGGGGGGGGGGGGGGCCCGCGCGCTGGGTGGGGGGGGCGGGGCCGAGCCTTCCCTCCATTGTGTGTGATTGGCTGGCGCGCGGCGCGGGGGCGGGG
>CAUYQU010017631.1:0-26010 GCA_963574635.1 Cheracebus regulus
TTTTTCCCCATCTTTGTGGATTTACCTGGCTGTGGTGTCAGGGAGCTGCTTGATGAAGTTGCTTGTCTGCCCAGGAAGGCCAGGTTTCTGTAGTTCTCTAACATGACATTCCTATATAAATTCTGCTGTGTGGTGTCCAGGCATTGCCACTCCTCCAGAGAGAATTCTATGGCCACATCCCTAAATGTCAACAGTTCCATTTCTAGGCTTCCAGGGGATCCTGGCATCTTAGCTGTGGATCTCCAATACCTGCAGGTCACAGGGCCACACAAGCTAGGAGTCTAGGAGAAAAGGAAGCAGAAAAGTGAAGACGAGACCCAGAGCTGCGGCTACGAGGAAGGCTCACCCTTCTTTTAACTCTCTGCATGGTACCTATTGTAACCTGATATTTTTCTTTTTCTTTTTTTGAAGCAGTGTCTGAATCTGTCAACTAGGCTAGAGTGCAGTGGCTGGGTCATAGCTCACTGGAACCTTGAACTCTTGGGCCTCAGCTTCAGCCTCCTGAGTAGCTGAAACTAAAGGTGTGTGCTGCCATACCAGGCTAATTTTAAAAAAAAGAATTACTTTTGTAGATACAGGGTCTCGCTGTTGCCCAGGCTGGTCCCAAACTCCTGGTCTCAAAGAGTCCTCCCACCTCAGCTTCCCAAAGTGCTGGAATTACAGGTGTGAGCACACCCAGTCCTGATATTTTTCTTGAGCTCCGAGAGATCAGGGGCTGTGTTCTGTTGTGCTCACTACCATATCCCTGTACCTAGAACAGTTCCTGACACACAGCAGAAACTTAATACAAACTTGCTGAATACTGCAATGAATAAGCTGAAAGCTGAGGATGAAAAGAAGCCAACCATTTAAAGAGCTTGGGGGAAAATCTAGGCAGGGAGGAGGTCCTGAGAGAACTTTGAGGCTTAGTCTGTTCTAGGGCACCAAGAATGCCCTGTGTACTTGGAGGAAAGTAAGGCAGCAGGAGGAAGAAATTGAGAAGAGAGAAATTGGCAGGGGCAACATGGCTTAAGGCCTTTTTCCCCCATAGGGAGTATGGATTTTATTTTAAATTAAATGGGAAATCACTAAAGGCTTTCAAATAGGAGGGTGACATAATCTGACTTATGCCATTTAAAAAATATTTTTCAATTTGAGTGATTAGGAAGATGGAAGTAACTAATATCAGATATAGAAATCACACATGTAAGAGAAGATGTGCAGAGGGAAAATAATTTTGGACATGCTGAATGTAATGTACTTCGGGCTGGGCAAGGGGGCTCATGCCTGTAATCTCAGCACTTTGGGAGGCTGAGGCAAGAGTATCCTTTGAACCCAGGAGTTGGAGACCAGCCTGAGCAACGTAGTAAGACCTTGTGTCTACTGAAGAATAAAATTTCCTAGACATGGTGTCAAGCTCCTGTGATCCCTGCTACTGGGCTACTGGGGGGTAGGGGTGGGGTGAGGTATGAAAATTACTTGGCCCTGGGAGGTTGAAGCTGCTGTGAGCTGGGATCTCCGCTTGGGTGACGGAGGGAGATCCTGTCTCTCTGTGGCTTTCGTAGTATCCATACTTTAAAAAAATTCATGATTAAGAAGGAATTAATACCTACCTCTGAAAAAGTACAGCCAACCAATTCGGTTGCTATTTATAAGAACCTGATATTAAAGGTGGTTGTTGATAATAATGATAATAGGTATCAAGTATGGAGCAGTTTCTATGAGTCAGGCCCTATGTCGACCAGTTAACAACCTCACCTCACTGAGGCATCATAGCAACCCTTATTAGAAGAGGCTTTATTATGTTTTACAGCTGGGGAAACTAAGGCTAAAGAAGATAACTCATTCAGGGTCAATCAGCCAGTAAGTAGCAGAGTTGGAATTCAAACCCAAGTCTAGTTTGATGACAAAGATTTTCCTTTAAGCAATTTGCTGTAACATGCACCTACTGGGAAATGTTGCTTGGATCACTGGGTATGGACATCATTCACAGATACTGAACCCGGGGTTTTCTTTAACATAGCCTTAACCCTGTAGAAACATTTAAACTTCATGTCAGAAGAGAAATATCTATTTGAGAAATAATCTAAGTAAATTCATCAGATGCTTTACCCCAGAGAGACTCTGGTCTTGGTATTTGGGTTTTTGTTATTGTTTGTTGTTGCTGTTGCTGTTGTTGTTATTTGAAACGGAGTCTCGCTCTGTCACCCAGGCTGGAGAGCAGTGGCATGATCTCAGCTCACTGCAACCTCCGCCTCCCAGTTCAAGCGATTCTCCTGCCTCAGCCTCCCTAGCAGCTGGGATTACAGGTGCACGCCACCACGCCCAGCTAATTTTTGTATTTTTAGTAGAGATGAGGTTTGCCATATCCGCCAGGCTGGTCTCCAACTCCTGGACTCAGGTGATTCGCCCACCTCAGCCTCCCAAAGTGCTGGGATTACCTGCGTGAGCCACAGCGCCCAGCTGATATTTTGTGAAGAATCAACTATGAGGCGACTACTATTTTGGGGTCACCTTGATATGGAGGAGAGGTAAATGGAAATAAAACTCATTCTTCCTAGTGTCTTTTGTAGAATGTGGGCACTGAAACTGAGTAAAACTGCCACCCAATTTTCCTGGGAACCAGCGATTCTGCAGTTGACAGAAGTTTGCTTTTCCAACAGCTGGAAACGCCAGGGTTGTGGCACAGCCTCAAGAACTGAGGCTGCCTTGTTCAGACTTTCACACGGTCCCTCTGTTCCTTCCACAGAGGACTCTTTTTCTTCTACATCCCGCATCTGCCGCTTGGGACACTCCTTCTCTAGGGCGGCACCAAGTCTTCCAGAAAGGCGACGCTGGTTTTGCGCTCCATTTTTAAAGGAGTATAGGCCAGTCCCTATTTGAACTCTGGATGACACATATATATGTATATGTATGTGTGTGTGTGTGTGTGTGTGTGTGTGTGTGTGTGTGTATTTTTTTTTTGACGGAATCTCGCTCTGTCTCCCAGGCTAGAGTGCAATGGTGCAATCTCAGCTCACTGCAACCTCTGCCCCCCGGATTCAAGCGATTCTCCTGCCTCAGCCTCCCTAGTAGTTGGGATTACAGGCATGCGCCACCACGCCCGGCTAACTTTGTATTTTTAGTAGAGATGGGTTTCTCCATCTTTGAGGTCGGGAGGCTGGTCTCGAACTCCCGACCTCAGGTGATCCGCCCGCCTCAGCCTCCCAAAGTGCCAGGATTACAGGCCTGAGCCCCTGCGCCCGGCCAACTCTGGACGATATTTATTGCTTTACTTTTTAATGTCTGAAGCATAAAGAAGAGGACAGGAAAGAAACTTCGATCTCAGGGTTGAGGACACGTCCCGGAGCAGAGGAGGATCAAGCTCCCAAGTCCCCCGTCACCTTGACACGCAGACCGGTTACCAGAACTGAGAAGAGGGGGCAGCCCCGCCCTTCCCCGCCCCGCCCCGCTGCGCCGCCCGCCATTGGCCGGTCCGAAAGACGCGGGGCGTGGTCGGTTTGAATGAGAGCGCCTGGATCCGGGGCGCAGGCGCAGAGGAGCGCGGCGTTGAGGCCGGCGGAGCGGAGGGACCCCTAGGTGGCGGAGGGACGCTCCGGTGAAGCGAGGGGCGCCCAGAGCTCTGGCCCACGTGACCTGCCGGGGGCGGGAGCAGGGGGCTGCCTGGGGGAGGGGCGTGACCTCCCGCCTGCCGCCTGAGGCGGCCGCCGCTGCACACTCGCTGCGCACCCGGGACCCGCCGGCCCGCGGGAGGTGAGCGCTGCCGCGACGCGGGGTCTGAGGCGTTTGAGGGGCTATCGGAGGGAGGTGGCAGGGAGGGGTGCGAGTAGGGCTTCTTTGTCTAGAGGTCTGGGGGCGACGTCCTTTGTTCCGGGCCGAGGTCGGGCAAGGGGCTTGCGGCACCTCTGGGCGCTGCGGGGACGCGGCGTCCATCCAGGGCGTCCGACTCCAGAAACCAGAAACTCGGCGCGAGGAGTTGCTGCTTTTTTGCTGCAAAATCTTAAAATGAGAGTAAAGCGCAAGAGTCTCGTTCTCGAGTCTCTTTTTAAGATAAAAAGTATACTAGAGTCCAGCGACTTCATACGTACTCTGAATGTGAGTAACAAATAGTGAGTTAAAGCCCTAATCCCCGTGGAATTCAATCCGAGGCTGATCGCAATCACTTGGAGTCGGCCGCGTCCTACCTAAACCAGGCAGTTTATAGCAAACACCTGCGTTGACCATGTTTAAATTACTGAATTTTGGGGCACAAACTGGTCGATTTACCACAGAAATTTGTAGTTGCTACAGAAAGTGTAAGTAAACATAAAATATGACGAAAACCCTTTCCTGAAATCTATAGGATACCTTCAAATAAAAAGTGAAAAAGGTTTGTAATTTACTTGTTTTGATAGTAACCAATTAGAGCATTTGAATTAGTAGCATTTGAACTCTTAAAGAAAACGAGTAAGGATGGAAATTTTATTTGCCTTAATGCATAATTTAACCGCACCGTAGAATTAAACGAAGAAGGTTCTTGGCTTTCCTTTCCGTCGGGTTTGCACTGAAGCGTCCCTGGGGTGTGTTAGAAGTTAACAGGACCAACCGAGCTGAGTTTTCAGCTGCCAGTTTAGAAGGGTGTACCGAAGATTTCTGGCCTGATAATAGCCGGTGTGATTGCTTCTGATAAATGCCGCTTTTGCTTGGGTTCTCACTATTCAAGAGCAGCTTTAGTTGATTGTTTAGAAGTGAATAAACAACATTAAAAAGGGAAGATCCCTGTTGGTTGACATGGTGTGTGTAAGAAGAGTGAGGCCTCTGCGATCGGAGCGGTCTCACACCTCCTCTTCTTTGCAACTACCATGGAGTCGTTTTCGCAAGCTGTTTCCCAGGCCATTATTTATAATTTAAGTATTGGAGCGGTTACAAAGTAAAAAGTGCGATGCTGTTGTAGAGGCATGTCTCCAAAATCCTCTCTGGCCAGATAAGCAGTTTAATTGTATGTTCTGACGTTATTAAATCAGAAATTCGGTTTTACAAACATTTTAATATAAATCTGAGACTTGGTACTAGACTAATTACAGCAGTGATAAGATATCGTAGTTTTAAAAATGACTTTTTCATAAACATAAAATATTTCTAAGATCTATCTAAAATTTTTTGTAATTAGTTCTCTGGAATTTTAAAATTGAAAACCTGACATCGATTTAGATTATTCTAAATTTATTTTTAAAATGTATTACATGTCTATGCTATAATAATAACAGTTACTGTTATTACTACAGCACTATGTTGAGTACTTTTGTTATGTATCAGAGCCAGGTCCTGGGTCAGATGCTTTATAAATCATGTCTGTAATCATCACAACACACGTTAGGTAAGTGTCAGTATGCCCACACCAACTGAGAGTTTAGGGTAAGATCATATAACTAGTAAGTCACTGTGCTGAGATTCAAATCATGGCCTGATCCCAAAGCACATGCTATATTGCTTCTGTGTGTCCATTTAAATCTCTGCTGTGTCTCTGGATTCCATCTGCAGGGACAAGTTCTACTTTAAAGATGCCTGTAGGTGCTGTGTTTTGTTGTAGCTTGGCAGAAATATTTCGGTCTTTCTGTTGGAACTGTCTTGCTTCATTATCTTATAAATCATTTTAATCACATATTTTCAATATCCTTTTAATCATTTTTATACAAAACATTTGTAAGTGAAGAGTAAGACTTTTCTGAGGTTTTTACATAAATATGAATACAATCTTTACTGTGGAGAAGAAATGTATTACCGTCTGGTTTTCTCACTATTATAGGGTTCTTTTGCCTCATCATAATTTCTATCTTCTTCCCAGGCAAGAAATAAAAATTTGTTGGACATGTCTTATGTGCAAAGCAATGTCTTTGGTGTTGTGAGATGACAAGAGAATGCTTCCTATTCAGTAGTTGTTTTTGTAGTTGTTTTTTTTTTTTTTTTCCTCCCCATTCCTGCCTTATATGTTGCTGCTGGTTTATCTTCCTAGCAGGGATACAATTTGACTATTCGTCTGTGGGGAAAAAATCCTGCAGGGCTCCCCAGTGTGCAGATAAAAGGCTGAATATGTGCTTCTGCCTCATATTCAGAGTCCCTCACAATTTGTTACTGCTCTACCCCCTCAGACTTGTCTTCCACTACGCTGAACCCAGTGTGCTTATCCTGGAACACCTTCTGTGCATTTCTACCTCTCCCTTTTTCTTGAGCCATTCTTTCCCTTGACTTTCTGCCTTTCCTTCATTTGCCCACAAGATCTACCATCCTTCAGGATGCAGTACAAACTTCTTTGCTTCCAAAAAGCTTTCCCTGGTCCCTTTTAGTTAGAATTGTTCTTCCCATATTATCTCAAAACATTGTTGAATAGAAACATTTGTTTTCCCACAGAATGGTAACAACTTTTCGGAAGGGAAGACAAAATCATGTTTAATATGTTTTCCTATGGAGAATTCTAGACTCAAACTCTCTAGGGACCCTCTCTAAGCATTTATAATCTTTCTGCATATGGGATTTATTTCTGCTTAAAAATGTGTTTGGGCCAGGCACGGTGGCTCACACCTGTAATCTCAGCACTTTGAGGGGCCCGGGTGGGCAGATCACTTGAGGCCAGGAGTCAAGACTGGCCTAGGCAACATGGTGAAACCATCTCTACTAAAAATAGAAAAAAATTGCTAGGCATGGTGCTGGGCACCTGTAATCCCAGCTACTCGGGAGGCTGAGGCAGGAGAATCACTTTAACCTAGGAGGTGGAGGTTGCAGTGAGCCAAGATGGCACTACTGCACTCCAGCCTGGCAACAAAGTGAGACTCCATCTCAAAAAAAAAAAAAAGTGTTTGAAGCCACTTTTGCCTTTTTAAAGTCTTTCTGTTAAGAAAACTGATTTATTGTCATTTACTAACTCAAGAACAATGCTTAGTGGAAAGGACCATTTCTTTTCTATTTCACTAATGAGCTTTAAAATTATCATGTATATGTATTCATTGATTGAAGCTGATGACTGACCATCATTGGTAGTAATAAATGGCTATGCTTACCAAAAAGATTTATATATAGTTCAGATGATCTAACCTGGAGGCAAGAAAAGTAAGTTATATTTATTGTCTGATGAGTGTTACCAGTTTATATAGATCCATGGATGAAAGAAACCAAAAAAAAAAAGAGAAACAGACCAAAAGTTATTGGCATTTAAGTGGCAGTCAGGATCAGATAGTTTAGATAAATTCAAGGAAGCACAAAATGTAACTTGGTTTGCAAACTTTTACTGTCAGTGGAATAAAGCAGGGCTAGGACTTCTTTGATAAAGAACTAGCCTTTTTTGTCTACTCTGGTTGCATACCTTGGACAGTGCCTGGAAGTACACCTTGTTGTCTAAAGAGAGTCTATTCTGACTTTCTAATCAGATAATTAAATGTGAGGCAGTGAGAGCTATGTACTAGTTGATCTTTCTATATGCTTCTATCAGTTTCTAGGCTATGGCAAAAAATGATTGCTTTTTCCTTATGGTTAGATGGTGTGATATAGCAATTTTGTTAATCGTGAGGTTTTTGGATCATTGCTTGGAAGATGCTATTAAGAGACAGATTTGTTCCTTGCAGATTGTTAGTCGTGAATTGTAATGGAGGTTAGAGGTTGAACTTGATGACTTCTCAATTTCCTTAATTTAATATTTATTGCAAATTTTACTAGTCTTACACTGTATACACACACATTGTATCTGGGAAGTAGGTTTGTTAACTCCATGTAATGAGGAACATGAGTGAACACATCGTTGTTAAATTGGCTAGAGAGTTCTTGAAACATGAATCATGAATCAAGAATTGCTTGCTTGTTCAGTGAATAAGTTTTTTGTGAAGTGCTACGTAATTGTTACGGAGACTAATGTAAGAGGCACTTTTTTGGATATTCTTCCTTTGAGAATAGTAACACCATATTATAAATTGCCCTTACTAAAATAGTGAATAGCATTCTTTCTGTCTTCTTGCTTAATGGTCTTAGAAATGGTTCTCTGTGCAGTTTTCGTCAAGTAAAGTATTTTGAAACTTGATTGATTTATATTCACTTACTTATTTGTTAATTTGTTAAACATGTAAATGATACATGTTTACATCTTAATGAGTATAAAATTAACATTTTATAATGTTGTGATATTTAGAATTTGATTAAGAACTCATGGATGAGAAAATTATTTTATTTTTTTAGAGACAGGACCTCACTCTTTGGCCCAGACTGGGGTGCAGTAGTGCAATCATAGGTGACTGTAACCTCCAACTCCTGGGATCAAGCAGTCCTCCTGCTTCAGCCTCCCAAGTAGCTGGGACTACAGGAACAGGCCACCACACCTGGCTGATTTTTTAATTTTCTGTAGAAACAGGGTCTTGTTATGTTGCCTGGGCTAGTCTTGAACTGCTGGTCTCAAGTAATCATCCCACCTTGGCCTCCCAAAGTACTGGGATTACCAGTGTGAGCTGCCGGGCCTGGCTGAGATAAATATTTAACTTTAATATCAGTATCCGTGGGGAATTGGTTCCAGGACCCCCTGAGGTTACCAAAATCCATGGATACTCAAGTTCCTTATATAAGACAGTATAATATTTGCATATAACCTATACACATCTTCCCACAAACTTTAAATCCTCTCTAGATTACCTATGATACCTAACATAGTATAAATGCTATGTAAATCATTATTATATGGTATTATTTAGTATAATAGAATAATGCCAAGTATTTAGAATAATGCCAAGAAAAAAAGTCTGTACATGTTCAGTAGAGACACAACTATTCATTTTCTTTCCTGAATATTTTTGATATGCGGTTGGTTGAACCCACTATGCAGAACCCACAGATCTGGAGGGCCTACTGTAACTTAATTCTAAGGTAAATTAATTGTAATACCTCTCTTCTTCATTTTATAAATAACAGCCCAAACCTCATAGTGGATAACGAGAGATAACTTCATTGCCAGTTTAGCTATTTGTGTAATCTAGATGCACTTTGGAGCTATTGCTATGAGTATCCACACTAATTCCCTTTATTTATTTGTTTTATTAGGGAAAAAAGAGGCACAATAAAATTCTGAACAAAAGGAAAAGAGATTTGATGTGTTGATAGCTGCTACCTGTCTTTTTGTCCTTTCTTAAAATACCTCTTCCTAGCCAGTTCTGTGGCATGCAGCTGTCCTCCCAGCTACTTGGGAGGTTGAAGCAAGAGGATCACATGGGGCCAGGAGTTTCAGGCTGCAGTGTGCTATGAATGAGATGTGAACAGCCACTGTATTCCAGCCTGGGCAACATAGCAAGATCCCATCTCTAAAAACAAAATAACAACAAAAGATAGTGCTTCCTTTGTTGGCCAAGGGAAGGGATAAGAGGAGTAATATTTTGTGTTTCTTGAATGCTAAACTTGTTATTAATATGAAAACCTCATTTCCTCTAGGAAACTTTGTCAGTATTCCCAAGGCTGTTTCTTTCTACCTTCCTTCCTCTCTCCTTACTGCTCTGTTCTATATTAACCTCTAGCTGTACTTAATTAGCAGAGCAGTGAGTATTCATTAGAGTCTGGTTTATGTTATAGCTGAAATACTTAAAAGGATGTTATATAGGAGAGGAATTAGGCTTTATTGTATATAGCAGCAGAAGGAAAAAGTAGAACAAATGGGTAGAAATGCAAGGACTGCTCAAAGTATGGAACAGTTTTCTTACAGGAATATTCAAAATTAGGATTAGCTGCTTTATGACCTATCTAAGAATGCTGTAGTAAGATAGGGGACCAACTGACCTCTAGGGTTGTTTATAACACTGAGATTTGAGGACTTCATGATTGTATATCTACTAATTTATCTCATATATATATATATATATATATATATTTCCTTCTTTGTCTTTTTCAACTGTTATCTCAGAGGTTATAGTTTATATCTTATGTGCTGTGGCTCTAATATATCAGTATATATTCATTTTTATTTAAAAGTTCTCATCCTCCTATTAGATATATTTTAGAGCTGCTCATTTTGTCCTCCGTTTCTCTGAACTTTTCTTTAGTATTTTTTTGTCTGTTTATCATTCTCTCTTTAGCTGCTTAACTAGTACATTGAGAGTTTTTTGTTGTTGTTTTGCGGGGGTAGATAGAGTCTTGCTGTGTCGCCCAGGCTGGAGTGCAATGGCATGATCTTGGCTCACTGCAACTTCCGCCTCCCAGCTTCAAGCGATTCTCCTGCCTCAGCTGTCCGAGTAGCTGGGATTGCAGGCGTGCGTCAGCACACCTGGCTAATTTTTGTATTTTTAGTAGAGACAGGTTTTTACCATTTTATCTAGGCTAGTCTTGAACTACTGGCCTCATGTGATCACCCGCCTCAGCTTCCCAAAGTGCTGGGATTACAGGCATGAGCCATTGCAGCTGGCCTTAACTACGTATATTGAGTTATTAATGTCAGTGTTCATGGTAGTTTTTTGTTGTGTTTTGTGGCAGGGTCTTACTCTGTCACTGAGGCTGGAGTACAGTGCCATGAACATTAATACTTTTAATAATAGCAAAAAAACTACAATCCAAATGTCCATCAACAGCAGAATGAAAAATATATTTGGTATACGATGGAATATGATACATGCAAGTTGTAGCTATGTACAACAATTAAGAATCTCAGAAACATAATGTTCAGCAAAATCATGCAAAACTAAATGGTATCTTATTTAGGACTATACAGGCATTTGTGGTAAAGTTGTAAAGACGAGCAAAGGCATAAAGAAAACAGTTTAGAAATCACCATAGAGGAAAAAGAAAGGAGATGGGTTAGGTTGGGCTATCCGGGAGATTTTAAAGGCAGTGGTAATGTTCTTTATTTTAAACTGAATGATGTTATATAAACATTTGTTGTTATGTCATTCTTTTTACTATATATACATTTCCTAAATTTCTTTTTTACCTACCCAATATTAATTAAAAAAACATTTTAAAGACTTTTAAGTAGAATATATTTTGGGAGCAACTGAATCCAAGTATGACCTAATTATCAGTGTGATATCTTCTTTGAAGAAATAAATTTAGTGAGTTTGGAGCTATTTCAAATAATTACTGAATTTTCATTTGATTTGTTAATAGTTTTTGAAAACTTGAAGCAGCAATTTTGTTTTTTAAATATGATACTGTTATCCTTTTCATTTATAGCAGAAAATATCACATAAAATTATTGAATTTCAAACCTATTTAAAAAATTATACTGTACAGTTCTCAAATCTCTTATATTCCACCCCTATTTAGAAGCTCCATGATGACAGTTAAGCCCTGTGCTTGCTTCTCTAGTGATTGACATGACAGCAGTCTGTGGAGCTAGCTTGTGATTATGTACAGGTCAGGGTTACTGTAGGTTATTCTTTGAAAATAGGACTTCAAGCAAAGCATGTTGTATTCCTTTTGCAGAAATGTTGCTGAAGTGCTGCTGAAAGGGCCAGAGATGCAAGGATTTGGGACACATTTTGAACCTTTAAGCTGTCTGACATTGACCTCCTTTCATTATTAATAAAGAAGAAGCAGGAGCTTAGGATGTATTAACACCAACTCATTAATATACTAACCGGACAGTGTTCTACAAACAATTCTGCATTGTAAAGGACTGGATTGGCACAAAATAAAATTATTTCATTCAGCTTATAATATGTCTCGATGGAGGAAAATTTGATAAGCATGAGGGAAGACCATTCTTTTCATGTTCGTTACAGGTAAGACTATTGCTGTCTTAGTGGATGACTTTTAATCCTTATTTTAAAATGTTTTTATCTCTGACCATTTCAAGTTTCAGTTGAAAATACTCAAAATATACCAGCCATAGTATTGTCTGCAGACAATGTTTTCTTTTTGTTTTTTGTGCCCTTTCTATAGGAAAATGGAAGTAGAGACCAATTATGTACTATGGTTTGTTTAATGTTCTTGGGAACAGTTTATGAATAATTTCTTCATAATTTTGTAACTTTTTATATAATGCAAATATGTAAATGAAATGTGTTTGAAAATCCTTAGGGCTAAAAGATGGATTTTTTTTTTTTAAATGTGGTTTGCTGAAGGACCTAACCTTTACATTATAATTTAATGCTGATCTTTTAGAAATGAACTATTTTTTAAATTTTTTTCTAGTATATTGTTTTGATTCCCTTCTCATTTCCTTTTCTGTATATTTGTAATTTAATTTATTTTACTTTTTGACTTCTGTATTATTAGAAATAGGAGTCTCACTATATTGCCCAGGCAGGTCTCAAACTCCTGGGCTCAAGCAATCCTCCTGCTTCAGCCTCCAAAGTAGCAGGAACTACAGGTGTGTGCCACTGTACCTGGCTTCTTATTTTATCTTTAAAGGAAATTTTATTTTACAACCATTTACTATTTTAAATATTTACCTAATCCATATTAATATAAATACATTATTAAAATAAAACAAGCATTGCTCAAAAGAAATGTCATTTTTAAGCTTAATGTCTAGTGACATTTTGTGGTGTTTTGCTGATTTAATACATAAGACCACATTGTTACATGAAGTAGTGGTTTGGTAATCCCTAGTTTACTCCAGAAAGCAAGTCAGACTGAGGAAAAGCACCCACAGTCTCTCACAAGCATCATGGGCCCTAGGGAAATGGTCTAGCTCCTGTAGGACTTCCATCATTCCCTTCGATGCCCAAATGGACTGTCTGCATTCCAGGTGGACGGTTGCATATTGCAGGGACCAGCGTTACCACCTTTGTTCTGCATCCACAAGTATCTTTCACAAGTACAACACACTCCCTTTGGCTACATCTTATATATAATGTTATGCACATGTATGTGTGTCAGGAGGGTGGTGGTGCCTCCCCACTGCTCTAGATCAGGATCTAAATCAGACATATACAACAGGAAAGGAGTGAAACTGGCCAGATAGCAACCAGTCAGCTCAAGGCAATTGCTGCTGGGTAGAAAAGGTACAGAGTGGGCAGGTCTTCCTGATTTTTCAGGAGAGCACAGGAAATCTGAAAATCTGAATTTTTTTGAGATAGTCTTACTCTGACACCCAGGCTGGAGTGTAATGGCACAATCTTGGCTCACTGCAACCTCTGCCTCCCAGGTTCAAGCAATTCTCTTGTCTCACCTTCCCAAGTAGCTGGGATTACAGGTGTTTGCCACCATACCCAGCTAAATTTTTGTATTTTTAGTAGATACAGGCTTTTGCCATGTTGGCCAGGCTGGTCTTGAACTCCTGGCCGCAAGTGATCTGCCTGCCTCGGCTTCCCAAAGTGCTGGGATTACAGTCATGAGCCACCATGCCTGGCGGGAAATCTAAATCTTTAATGTCTTGTCTCCAAATTCTGAAGTGTTGGCAGCTAATGCAAATTTTTTTAAATGTGGGTTGAACATTTTAAGGAGGAGAAAAAGGCCTGTAACAGACCCAACTCTCTAAAAAACCACACAGGCAAGGTCAAGGAGGTAGAGCCCAAGGTTTTGAGAAAGCTTTTCTCCAGGACATAACATACACTTACCCTGGGACTCCAAGGCTCTAACCCTCTGCATCTCTAGGCCCAGAGCACCAAGTACGAAGTCCCCATCTCCTGGCCTTGCCCACCTCATTGCCCTCCATGTCTCCACATCGCACCCTCCATTCCCCAAGCCCCATAGGTTCCTCTGCCTCCCAGACTTTGCTCGTTATTCCTTGGATGGCCTAGAATGCCATTACCTGCCTTCCTCCTGGGCACTGCCTGCAAGCCAGGCTCCCATTCTCATTCCTCACTCCTAGAGGGTTGCATACAGACCTTCCTATTTCATCCTTCTAGATGGACTGCTTAGGTCAGTGTCACCCACAGACACCAGGCACCCAGTGTCAGTCCATGAGAGCATGCAGCCCACCCCCATCCATGTGTGGAGCTCAGCCTTCATAAATAAGCATTTGGAAGGAATGGGTATCAAAGTTGGAATAGGTGGGTGCTTCATAAACATGACAACCAGTAGCCAGTTTAATATTTAATGATAAAATATTAATGACATTTCTGATGCAATTAGGAACAAAACAAGGCTATCTGCACTATGATTATTAACATTTATTCTGGAAGTTCTGGTAATTTCACTAAATGATAAAATAAATGCAAACCTAAACATAATCATTTAGTAACGTGATTAGGTAATAGGGTTTTTTTGGTTTTTGGTTTTTGTTTTGGAATAGAGTCTCTCTCTGTCGCACAGGCTGGAGTGAGTGCAGTGGTACAATTCAGCTCACTGCAACCTCTGCCTTCCTGTTTCAAGCAGTTCTCCTGCCTCAGCCTCCTGAGTAGCTGGGACTACAGGCTTGTGCCACCATGCCTGGCTAATTTTTGTAATTTTAGTACAGATGGGGTTTTGCCATGTTGGCCAAGCTGGTCTCGAACTCCTGACCTCAGGTGATCCACCCATCTCGGCCTCCCAAAGTGCTGGGATTACTGGTGTGAGCCACCATGCCTGGCCTTTTTTCCCCGCCTTGAGACAGAGTCTTATTCTGTTGTCCAGACTGGAATGCAGTGGCATGATCACAGCTTACTGCAGCCTCAATCTCTCAGGCTCAAGCAATCCTGCCACCTCAGCTTCCTGAGTAGCTGGGACTACAGGCATGCCTGGCTAATTTTTAAAATCTTTTTGTAGAGATGAGATCCCACTATGTTGCCTAGGCTGGTCCTGAACTCCTGGGCTCAAGCAATCCACCTGCCTCGTCCTCCTAAAGTGCTGAGATTGCAGGAATGAGCTGTCGTGCTCAGCTGATAATAGATTCTTTATCAAAATTGTTACAAGTTAATTATTAGATAAACATCAGAATATCATAGCAATGAATAGAATTCAAAATTTCAGAACAAGGGTGTTTTCTACCAAATTTTAGTTGTCTTAACATATTTAGGAAATAGAAGATATATCATCCTGTAGAGCAAATGGTTCATGTTAGGAAGGATCATGCCAAGGAAGTTAACATAGGAAAGATGAGGACATTTCTATTAAAAATAAAAGAGTTTCAAGTAAAATAAAACGGAAGACATTTAAGATAATTAAGATGAACTTTTAATATATGAAATGCTCTCATCCTACCCTTTACATAAATTTCCAGAAATCTAGGAGTTATATACTTTTTTCCTTTCTCTCCATATACAGCATGAAGTATTGCCAGTTTCATCTCCTAAATGTTTCTCAGATTCATCTACTCATGTGCGTCCTCCCCACCATAGCTTTAATTGGGATCCCAGGATCTTCCTTCCAAACTCCCTCCATTCTTCACCTCTTGGAACCCATCATATTGATTTGCCACTAGTGGGCTCAGTCTCAAAACACAGAGCTAACTGTGCAACCTCTGCTTAATACCTGGGGTGGCTCCTAGTCACCAAGCCAAGCTGAACATAGAACAGAAGATCTGCCATTATCTAGCTTCTGCCTGCTCCTTGGACCTTACTTCCTGCCATTCTTCACCTTGCACTTTGAGCTCTGGCTCCCTGCATGTCATGCTATTTCATGTCTCAGTGTCTTTGCTCATGCTGTACCCTATGTTGAATTCCCTTCCCACTTTCTTTGTTTAGCTAATTCTACTGAACACCTAAGATACTGCTCAGAGATTATGTCCTCCCAGAAACCATTTCTAAGCTCCATGGTTAGGCTCTGTGCCCTCCCTGTGCTCATATTACAATCGGTGCATTTTTTCTTTCTTAGCACCAACTATATTAAAATTAAATGTTTTATGGTGCTCTCTTCCTCCTCACCTCTCCCTTTGACCATTAGCTCCTTAGCTATGGTTGCTCCTCAGCAACCATGATAATTAGCATGTTGTCTGGCACATATTGAACTTCAGTGGAATATGAATGTAATAAGATGTTTATCTTTCTTGCTGAATGTTTTGAAGAGTACTGTGCTTTTTAATATTGTAAGACCAGTAGGTAAGGAGGAATGGATTGTACCTCTGCCTGTTGGAAGATCTTAGAATTGTCCTTTTTCCATGGTACAGTTTAGATCAAACATGGCTGCACATTACCATGTTTGGCTATACCAAACAAATCCCTGGCTTTATCAGTGCTCTAAGGTCAATATTCTATATATTGATTGGATTGTTGTTTAATTGGGGGTAATGATTTGAACCCTTTATGTTAGGCCATAGCCTAGTGTAAGTTGCTCTTCTACTCTAGTAAATACTTGTGAAATGTTTTATCCACTTGCTTCTTCCATTGTGGAGGTCCTCATCTATCCCTGGAGGAGTTTCTGTGGCACAATGAATTTTTAATTTTGAAATGCAGTGTTTCTTGAGATACTAAGTAACCACCTATGGGACATCAGAATGCTTTATGAAATATTTTGCACCTATTTCACAACGCAGAGTACTAACCACTATACGATCACGCCACGCCACCAGAGGCTGCTAGCACCTATTTCAGAAGGTGGAGACTGATAGCAAAATACAGTTTGTTTCTAAGTTTAAAAAAAATTACATGATTGATTTTTAAGGAATTATTAATTTTTTCTTTATGATAATGGTATTGTGATTATATTCTTTGAAAAAGATTAATCTTTTAAAGATACATACTATAAGGTATTTATAAATGAAATTATATGCTTTCTGGAATGTACTTCAGACTAATCTGGGGTTGGAAGAGTAAGGATGGGAGTAGAAATGAAACATATATTGATTATATATGTGTAATTATTGAAGTTGAAAAATGGATACATTGGGTTTCTAACACTAGTTTCTCTAGTTTTTATTTCTTTGAGAAATGTCATTTATATTTGTTACTGTGAATAATAAACATTTCAATACTTTAATATTGTAAAAGATTATTGCACGTAAGTTGTGAAGAAATACAGATACGGTGTTGAATTCTTTTGTTAGATCAATGTAGGTGTTAATGTGCTTTTTTGAAGAATAGTTTAAGGTAACATGGAGTAATGGAAAGAACACTGGATCTGGAGACAAAGTTTCATATCTCAGCTTTGCCATCCTGTGATCTTAAGCAAGTCATTTAACCTGTCTAAGCATTACTTTCTCCTTCTGTAGCAGTGCCTATCTCAGAAGGTTATTTTTATTTTATTTTATTTTATTTGAAATAGGGTCTAGCTCTGTCACCCATGCTGGAGTGCAGTGGTATGATCTCAGCTCACTGTACCCTCTGCCTCCGGGGCTCAAGCTGTCTTCACCTCAGCCTCCCGAGTAGCTGGGACTACAGGCACATGCCACAACAACCAGCTAATTTTTTTCTTTTTTTTTTTTTTTTGTAAAGATGGGGTTTCACTGTGTTGCCCAGGCTGATCTCGAACTCCTGGGCTCAAGCGATCCACCCGCCTTAGCCTCCCAAAGTGCCGGGATTACAGGTGTGAGCCACTGCACCCAGCCTCATAGGGTTATTTTGAGAATTAAGTTTGATCAAGGGTTTTAAAACTAAATTACCATGCTTGCTTTATTTGATTGATTGATTGATTGGTTGATTGATTGATTTGAGACAGAATCTCACTGTTGCCCAAGCTGGGGTGCAGTGGCACAATCTCGGCTCACTGCAACCTCCGTCTCCCAGGTTCAAGCAATTCTCCTGCCTCAGTCTCTCAAGTAACTGGGATTACAGGTGCCCGCCACCAAGCCTGGCTAATTTTTTGTATTTTTAGTAGATACAAGGTTTCACCATGTTAGCCAGCATGGTCTCGATCTCCTGACCCTCGTGATCCACCCTCCTCAGCTTCCCAAAGTGCTGGTATTACAGGCACGATCCACTGTGCCTGGCCACAATTTTGTTTTTTATTTTTTAATCATTTTCTTCTTTTTCTATGTTATTAGTCATCCTAACTATACAAAATGTAAATCAAGATAATTGAGCACACTTTTCATTTTAAAAATTAAACAAGAAAAGCTAAATATATGTAGTAAATTGAATGGATGAAAATTGTTTATTGGGGCTAAGACTGGCGATGGAAAAGGTCCATGCCCAATTAGAATACAAGCTAGGGTTTATGAAAGAAGATTCCACACCCACAGAAATGGAAAGCATAATAGAAAAAATGGAGAGTACTCTTGTTTTGGCTCTTAAGTCCTGAATTCCATCATTTATTCTTAAATAGTATGTAAGCCCTTTGAAGCGAGAGTCAGGTATGGACAAAATTGATGTTATTAAGTCTTTTAGAATGATGTAGCATCATGATTTTAATTATCTTTTGCATTCACTGACCTACTGTGAACACCAAACAAAATTAAGGAGGTAAAGAGGATAATTAAGTGCAAAATCTAGTGTGGAAGAAAAGTTAAAAATAAAAATTTTTTTTAAATGACACAAGTTTGCACAGGAAATGAGGAATTTTAGCTAAATTTTCACTCTATTAGCAAAAATGAAAACACTTCAGTTAAGGATGGTAGTACTATGTCTATTTGAAGTGTATTAGAAATATATTTTCTATGATTATACAACTAGATAGGCTATCAGAAGAATAAAAGAAACTTTGTATGTGGAATGTATTTTAATAGAGGGGTATTTTCTTGGGTTTTCTTCTACGTCTGGATATGTTCTTTGTTTTCAACTCAACTGCTAAACAAAGGAAGTAATTCTATTCTCTCATAGAGACAGAGAAGATATGAAATTACTTTCTCTGTTACTATTTAATGATCTTCTAAAAAATTTATAAACCAACCTGCCCTATTTTGCAGGCATAAACCTATATTTGATTCAGAGGTTAGAGATGTTTGCCAGCATACTGACTTCTTTCCTAATAAAATACACCAGAGCCGGAATCTATTTAAGAATTAATCATAAACTAGGGAGTTTTGGATGTTATTTCAGGTATTAGTCACTGAAGTAAGTTTTCTAAGATAGTCTCTCTTGTAGGGCACTCTCACTACATGGACTTCAGGGGCAGCCACATAGCCATCAAGCTTCCAGTTTGCTACCGCTGTTTCTTATGACAGTTATGTAAAATGCCTTTTAAAAAATGTGTCACACTTACAGTGCCATTCAACCTATAGCTAAGTTTTGTTGGATGCCACTTTGTTTGGCTCAATGGTTCCAGTAAAATATTCTGTAAGCTTAAATCCAGAAGATCAGTTAGTTGTGGTGAAGTTATTTGTGTGAAGAAGATACTTCTCAGCTTTATATGAATATAGGCAAACATTTTTATACTTAAGATTTTTAAATGTTCACATGAATAGCCAGTTCTGCCTTATCCCTAATTTCCTGGCCAGCAACTCAGTCATCCTGAACTGATGGTGCTATCATGTGTGACCATTTTCCCACCTCTCCCTGAGTGAAGTGATGGGCCATCATTAGTATTCCATTGTATGGTGGCGTGTAATTTTTTTTACTATGTTCTAAGCTCCAGTATTTGTTGGTGGACGTTTAATTCATTTGTGGGTTTTTTTGCTGTGGTGAATATCCTTTCATAAATATCTTCTTGAATTTGTGTGAATATACCTTAAGATCAATTCCTAGCACTGAAAATGTTTGCGATATAATTTTTAACATAATTAGAATGCTTAAATTAAAAACTTTTGTAGGAAATTATATTTTACATATAAAAATGTCTTTTTAAATTTTTTTCTATAATATTTCTTAGAAGTTCATTGGTTTCAGTTTTTAGACAAAGACAACCAGTTCAGGTAGTCATCTGGCAAAATTATCCGTTAATAAAAATCACATTTTGGCTGGACACAGTCACTCACGCTTGTAATACCAGCTACTTGGGAGGCTGAGGTGGGAGAATATCTTGAGCCCAGGAGGCAGAGGTTGCAGTGAGCCAAGATTGCGCCATTGCACTCCAACCTGGGTGACAAGAGCAAAACTCCGTCTCAAAAAAAAAAAATCACATTTTTACATATAAATCTTTTGTTGACTTATTTCTCTTTACACATAGAATATGACAATAATGTCATAAAATCTTAGATATACTCAGTTTTTTTCTTTTATGAAATCTCTCACTTTCAGAAATGCAATTCTAAAGGGCAGTTTTCATTTTTGGATGACCAAAATAGGCTTTATTAATTGTGAAGTGACAGATAAAGAAACATAAATGTAGCAGTTTAAGGTTTCCGATTGAACTGATTATCTTTCTATGTATTTTCGATCTTCTCTTCTGTATCTAATTGGCTTGTGGTCTAATGTTGTAGCAAAATGTTAGAGGTTTACTGGACTTATTTTGCATAGATCCATAAAATGAAGATGGGGCCAGGCATGGTGGCTCACCCTGTAATCTCAACACTTTGGGAGGCCAAGGCAGGCAGATTGCTTGAGGTCAGGAATTTCAGACCAGCCTGGCCAACATGGCAAAACCCTGTCTCTACTAAAATTACAAAAAGTAGCCAGGCATGATGGCACATGCCTGTAATCCCAGCTGCTTGGGAAACTGAGGCACAAAAATCACCTGAACCCAGAAGGCAGAGGTTGCAGTGAGCCAAGATTGTGCTGCTGCACTCCAGCCTGAGAGACTGTCTCAAAAAAAAAAGTGAAGATCAGCAAGCAGTAGCCATTGGCTAAGTCACTTGAATTCTAAAAAAAAAAAAAAAAAAAAAAAGAACTTGAAAATTACCTATTAGAATTGGCTACATACATCTGCTTTTTCTGAACCAAAAGTCTGCTTTGAACCTTTGCAATTGGCTCTGTTAATCTTTGTCCAGGCTTTTAGCTTCATCAGAAATATTTGCCACTTTACAATCCTGTTTTAATTTATGGCTTTAAGGAACCTTGAAATTTTACAGACTGAAAAATAGCACTCAAACATGTTAATTGATCTACAACTAGATATACGAAGTATAATCATATTTGAATGATATAAGGGTGAGTGTTGGTTTAATTCACATTTCTTATAAAAGCACTGATTCTCAACCCTAACTTGTACTTTAGGATTACCTGGGGCCTAAAAAAAAAAAATACAGATGGCCAGACATCACCCAGAGAGTAGAATTTAGCATTGAAAGTTTTAGAGAGTGCTCTAGGTGAGCTCTGCTGTTGTACAGCCAGCATTAAGAACCACTGCTCTATTGGCTTAGCTCAAAGCTCATTCTAGTAAGGAGTAATTTAGTGCTGTTCCAAAAATTAAAATGTTTGATGAACCCTATCAGAGCTTTTCAAAGAGTGATATGTATATGGTGGTACATAGGGTAACTTTACTCACTTTTAGATTTTAATAATTACATATTTGTTCAGTGTATATTAGAACAGGGGTTCCCCACCCCTGGCACAGACCAGTACTGTTATGATCTGTTAAGAGGTAAGCTGCAGGTGGGCAAAGCGAGTGAACATTTCCACCTGAGCTCCGCACCCTGTCAGATCAGCAGTGGCATCTCATAGGAGTGCCATCCCTATTGTGAACTGTACATGCAAAGGATCCAGCTTGTGTGCTTCTTATGAGAGTCTAATGCCTGATAATGATCTGTCACTGTCTTCCATCACACCCAGATGGGACCATCTAGTTGCAGGAAAACAAGGGCTCCCACTGATTGCACATTATGGTGAATATGTAGTAACAAAAGGAATAAAGTGTACAGTAAATGTAATATGCTTGAATCATCCCAAAACCATCCCCTGCCACCCATCTATGGAAAAACTATTTTCCATAAAACTGGCCCCTGGTGCCAAAAAGGTTGGAGACTGCTGTATTAGAAAATAAATATAAGTATCATATCAAATTCACAGTTTCATGAGTGCTGATTTGGTTGAAGCTCAATTGTTTTTTTAAATGGTAAGTTAGTGTGCCAATTTAAAGGAAATTTGCCAAATTATAGAAATAATTAAACGAATAGGTAGTTCATACATATCGCAGAAATCGTGAAGATGCTGAAGAAACACAGTGGCAACTTGAGTAAGGGGCACCCTCTGAAGTTTAGGATTTGAATCCGAAGTATCAGTATTTTTTCTCCCAGATATATATACAGTGACTTAATCCTTCTGGCTTTTTCAATTCAGGGACAGACTTTGAAAATTAGTATTTCTGCAAATTTTTGAATCATTGCTTTCTAACTTTAAGTTTCTTGACACTTAGTTCTCTTGTGAAAATGTGCCTTACAGATCAAGAATACTTTGTTCCTCCATTTTTCTAGGGTATAAGTGGTCATGTAGTGGTAAGAGGAGGAAGAAGAGTGTGTGTTGTGTGTGTATGAGAGGGAAAGAAAGGGATGGATGGATGGATGGTTGGACGGATGGATGGTCAGAGGGCTTGATGGACAGGTGACTAGATTACTTGGATACCTGGGTAGAAAACAATATTAATAATTGTGGGGCCTCACTTTCCCACATACTCGTCTCCTCAGACTCTCAGGAAGTCCAGAGGTCTGTTACAACTCAGAACTGTTTGGGAAATACTGCTTTAGATTATTTCACTAGTAACGTGGATTGCTCTGGGACAATTAAAATGAGCTCCACATAAAGATATTTAGCTATCCTGTATAACAGATATACAGACTCAGATAAATTTGAATAGGCAAATTACTTCTTGCTACAAATAACTGTTTTGCTGTTTTATCAGGAAAGTATATAGACTTCAGTTATAGAGGCAGCTGTCCTGAACAAGAGTAGCCACATAGTCTACATTTAAATTATATTACTGGAAGTTAAAAATACTGTGATGCAGCTGTAATGTTATGTTTAAATGTCTGTCCTGTATAATTTTGTAGAATGGAAGCGTCTTGCCTAGAGCTGGCCTTGGAAGGGGAACGTCTATGTAAATCAGGAGACTGCCGAGCTGGCGTGTCGTTCTTTGAAGCTGCAGTTCAAGTTGGAACTGAAGACCTAAAAACACTTAGTGCTATTTACAGCCAGCTGGGCAATGCTTATTTCTATTTGCATGATTATGCCAAAGCATTAGAATATCACCATCATGATTTAACTCTTGCAAGGTAATTAATTTAAGCTTTAAATATTCTTCTTCTGAAATTAGCTATTACTTTAAAAAATATTTCTATCCAATTAACAAAAACTAACTTAATACATTTAATGAGTTCTACTTTAGTAGCATCGCTTTTTAAAACTAATCTTTGGGCTGAACACAGTTTAATTGAATGAATAGTAGTGAAATGACCCTAGAGTTTAATTAAATGAATGAAAACTAATTACATTCAAATATAGAAATGTAAGTTTTAAATATTTATTTAAAGTAGGTTTCAAAGCCAATGGATTTTTCTTACCTTAAGCATGTCAGTTTATCCTCTAGGAAAAGGCTGCTTTATATTTTAACACCATTTGTATTTTAATACATTTGTTTCTTTTTTTTTTTTCCCAGGACTATTGGAGACCAGTTGGGGGAAGCCAAAGCTAGTGGTAATCTGGGAAACACGTTAAAAGTTCTTGGAAATTTTGATGAAGCCATAGTTTGTTGTCAGCGACACCTAGATATTTCCAGAGAGCTTAATGACAAGGTAATACCGCAGCATTAAATGATAGGCCCAATATTTTCATTCAAAGCTTTACATTTTAATACTATTTAATTATTCTACAGTTTATTTAAAAATGAATGCCAAAAAAGAAAACATTTATAGACTATAGAAGTAAGAGAAAAAAAAATTTTAATGGAGAAAAAGAAGGAAGTAGCGAGAAGGCTTTCTTTCATAAGTAATCATTTGGTTGGTTCTATATGAAGAGCCAATATAAAAATTTCTTTCCCTTGTAAGGATATTACAAACATATATGATAAACCTGACCTCTGTTTTCAAAATGTGAACTTTGCTGATGTCTTCATTTAGGTGGGAGAAGCAAGAGCACTTTACAATCTTGGAAATGTGTATCATGCCAAAGGGAAAAGTTTTGGTTGCCCTGGTCCCCAGGACGTAGGAGAATTTCCAGAAGAAGTGAGAAATGCTCTTCAGGCAGCCGTGGATTTTTATGAGTGAGTAGGGGTTGATATGTGCAGCCATATAGGCCCATCTAAATTGTGGATCTGCTGTATGTTCTTTATTCAGTAGTAAGTTTTAAGTTTGGCAAAAGTTTTAAAGTTATGAACTAGCAAAATCATCAATTCAGTTGCTTAACTGTTAAGAGTGTTATATTAGTAACTTGCAGCTTTCATTTAAATTGCAGACCAGTGCCACTTAGTGGCAAAAACAAGAAATACCAATGCTTGGTCTGTTATTTAGAGTAATTTAGTCTTTTACCAACAGAATTTCATAGAACTTCTTAACTTAGGGGTTCCAAGATTAACTCTGTGCTTGACCCTGGGCAGAAACCTATCTGAATGCTTAAATAAAGTGTTCCCAGCTATTTCCTATAATTGCCCTTCATCACAGATGTCATCCTTAAAATGTTGCACATTATGGCTGTAAACTTCTTTGCATTTTTTTCTGATAAAATTAGATATGTAAATCAGATAAATAAAATTGTTTTGCAGACTTATTTTTTTCATCACCTTTTGCTATCCCTTAGGGAAAACCTGTCACTAGTGACTGCTTTGGGTGACCGAGCAGCACAAGGACGTGCCTTTGGAAATCTTGGAAACACACATTACCTCCTTGGCAACTTCAGGGATGCAGTTATAGCCCATGAGCAGGTACAGTGGAAGGCCTTGGAACCAGATCGTTTCTTCCTCAAAGTTCTGAACACTGATTAGATCATTCTTCAGTTTTATTATAGCTACATCTAATTAAAATTTTCTTTTTCAGCGTCTCCTTATTGCAAAAGAATTTGGAGATAAAGCAGCTGAAAGAAGAGCATATAGCAACCTTGGAAATGCATATATATTTCTTGGTGAATTTGAAACTGCCTCTGAATACTACAGGTCAGTCTAATATTTCTGTAGATGAATGTAAAATGAATAGTTATTCAATCCCATTAATTCATAGACTTTGGGTTTAAAATCTGATTGCAGCAGGACCTTTGGCCTCTAAGCCTCAATCTCCTTATCTGTAACAGAAAATATCAGTGCTTCATTTTGGGGAATGCTGTGAGGATTGAATGAAATAATATTTTAAGCACTTAGCACAGTACCTGCCACACAGTGCTCAATAAATATTATTGTACCTAAGATTTAATAGCTGTATGAACGCTTTATATTATTGGTTTTTATCTTTAAAAGTAATTGTTTTTAAATGAAATTTTCAACCTTTAATGTCTTTTAAACTTGTTTAGCATATGTGGTATATATTGCGTATATGCTTTATTTCACTCAATTATGGGTTAGAATAGAGGTCAAAAGAAAGCTTGGTAACAAAAACATTAATAATCTCTACCAGTGATCACTGAATTTTTCCTCTACCTTCCCACCCTCTTATTGAGCAGTTCTCCCTTTACCATCTTTTTGCCCATATTTGGCTATCACTGTAAGCTGAGTCCCCATTCACTTACCTGAAGAGTTGGCAATCGCAGCTTCTTCTGTGGCAGGATCTTTCTTATCAGTAGGTTTGAGACATAGATGATAGAAAGTTTAGACAGCTTCAAGTTGCCTGATCTGTGCTTTATAGATTGAGTTTTCCATAGTTAGTGGGGATCGAAGGCCCTTACAGATTTCAGGTAGAAGCCAGTTTGACTAAACAGAAGACACAGTGATTGATTTGTATTTTGTTAATCCAATGATTCTTTAATGAGTTCTGGATAATTTGTCATCTTTATAAGAAAGGTAAAATTGGGCCAGGCATAGTGGCTCATACTTGTAATCCCAGCACTTTGGGAGGCCGAGGTGGGCGGGTCACAAGGTCAGGAGATGAAGACCATCCTGGCTAACATGGTGAAACTCCGTCTACTAAAAATACAAAAAATTAGCCTGGCGTGGAAGCACATGCCTTTAGTCCCAACTGCTCAGGAGGCTGAGGCAGGAGAAACACTTGAACCTGGGAGGCAGAGGTTGCATTGAGCCAAGATCACGCCACTGCACTCCAGCCTGGGCAACAGAGCGAGACTCTGTCTCAAACCAAAAAGTAAAATTGTTTTAGGCCTTTCTTTTTTTTTTTTTTTTTGTATTTTTTTTTTTTTTTTGAAAAAATGAAAGAGAAAGAGGAAGAGATTTTAGAAAAAGAGAAAAGGAGAAAGAAAGAAACTGCAAAAGAAAGAAAAAAAATGAAAGAGAAAGAAAGAGGAAGAGATTTTAGAAAAAGAGAGAAAAGGAGAAAGAAAGACACAGCAAAAGAAA
>CAUYQU010017632.1:0-44330 GCA_963574635.1 Cheracebus regulus
GATGAAGTAGATGTGATTCGATTTTTTAGAATGATACTAACCTGTGTTTAACTTTTGACTCACATCTCTCAGATATAGCAATCTAACATGATGCTAATCAAAGCTATTAACATGTGAGGATATATTTGGTGATATGTGGGCTATTTTAGGCCAGATGGACTTTATTTATCAAAAATATTCTCAAAGCCAAATTTTTATTGGTTGGTAAATATAATCCACTAAAGTTAAGAAAATCAAGTATTCTGGGTATCGCTGTTTTATATTTCCTCCTTTTATTCAGTAAAATAAAAAATTATTCAAATTGATATTGAATTTTTTTAGAAATAAATATATTAACTTTCCAGTCTTTGTCACTGAAGTACATCAAGTATTACTTATTCAAAAAAATGGTGGTTTAAACATTCCCTTGATATTTGACTATATTAGGGAGTTAGTGTTAATTATTTTAGGAAGATAATGATATTCTAGGTATGTTAAAAAGTCGTTATCTTTTAAAATTACACACTGAAAGAACTACACATAAAATGATATGTCTGAGGGTTTTTTTTTTTTTTCCAATCAGAGGAGAGAGTGGATGGGAATGTGCGTGGGAGTAGACTGATGATCAGTGGGACTGGGGGTGATTACTGGGGTGGATATTTGGTACATTATTATTTCTACTATTGTGTTAATTAAATATTCATAATAAGAGAAAAAGGAGGAGAGAGAAGATGAAGAGGAGGAGAGTAGAAAAGTGGAAGAAGACAAAAGTATTTATGGAAAATAAAGTAGGTAATTGGAGAGAGATGTAAGCAATTCCATATAAACTATGGACGAAACAGGGACAGGTAACGTTACGGACCACTAATATATGCCAAGCACTGCTCTACCTCCTAGAATCTTAGCAATAACCGTATGAGCTGGGTTTTATTGTTACTACCATTTTTCGGATGAGAAAATTGAATTTCAGAGTGGCTAAGCAACTTGTCCAAAATGTAAGTGGTGAAGCTGTCAAACTGTCACTGAACTAAAGACACCATTGTCAGGTACAATATTATTTTGTGTATCTCTAAGAGAAACTTAGAATATTTATTTTATACTTATTGTAAGATCTCTTTTAGTCTGCTTTTTGCAAAGCTTATTTTGTTGTTATATATCACTCTTGTTCATATATAAAAAGGAAAATACAAAATAAAGTAAGCTATTTCTAAAACATTTTACATTCAGAGGATGACCCATTTAAATCTTTTTAACTCAGAGTTGTTAATACCTGTATTTCTCCATGCAGTATCACCCTCTGTGCTATTAATGAAACAGTGATGTAATTTTTATTAAAACAATGCTCCGTTTTAGTCTCTGGGACTTTCTTGCAAGCCAGTGATGCCCATTCTGCAAGTTTTGATGCTAACCATTAACTGAACTCACCAAAAGGTATCAATGGAGGGTTTTCAACAACAAACAGGACTTCTCATACTTCCTAAAATGATCCTTAAGTGATTCAATAACTTGAAACCTGAGGGACTAAAGTTGTCTAGTCAGATCCAGAATAATAACCAAGTTAACACATGCACAAACCAGTAAAATTACATAACAGCTGCCACCTGAAGTACTGTAATTGTAAAGACTCACTATAAACTCACAGATAATAAAATAGAAAAAAAATTAAAATGTCTAATAATATATAATTGATTAGCAGGGCAGTAGGTACACAGGTGCTCACTAGTGTCTATAAAATATGTTATAACAGGCCAGGCATAGTGAGTGGTTCACATTTGTAATCACAGTACTTTGGGAGGCCGAGGTGGGCGGATCACTTGACGCCAGGAGTTCAAGACCAGCCTGGGCAACATGGCGAAACTCTGTCTCTACAAAAAATACATGAGTTAGACAGGTGTGGTAGCCCATGCCTATAATCCCAGCTATTTGGGAAGCTGAGGCATGAGAATGAATTGAACCTGGGAGGTGGAAGTTTCAGTGAGCTGAGATTATACCACTGCACTCCAGCCCAGGTGACAGAGTGAGACTCTGTCTCAAAACAGTAAATATAAAAATTTAAATTAAAAATGTCATAACAAAAAATTAGATGAGATGTAAAAGATATATCAGGTCTTGCTTCTGCCAAACCTTGTATTTCATGCTTTTTTTTTTTTACTTTATTCTAGAGAAAAATGAGTATCTAAAGACAGTTCTTAAAAGGGGCAGAGACTAAAGCAAATATGCTCAATTTTAAAAGATAACTCTGATAGCAAAGTATAATATAGACTCCTTCTGGCCGGACACAGCATTAAGAACTAAGAAAAACACAGAAGGCATGCAGCAAAAGGGGAAGTTGGTTGATTGTCAGCAGTGGGACTGGGAAAATGACAACCACACCCTAATATTTCATGAATAAATACTGGACATATCCTGGCTTGTTACTTACCTCATCTTTCTAAAAGTCAAATGCTTAAAAAATTACTTGATCTCAATATGTTTTGATAAGTAAATGTAATGATAATTCTGTTTATTTGAGAGTTTCTGGTTATATGTTGGAATATAGTCCAATATCTAGATATAATTAGGGAATAATTGACACAGTTATACTAAATAAAATAGTTTTGAAATCTATAAAGCATCCACTCTCAAATGCAAATTCTTTAAAGGTCCTGTTTATGTGCAAAGATATTGTTCAAATGTAGGTCTCTAGTACAAGTGATATGTGTGTGCAGTTTTGTAATTTTTCAGTATTAAAGTCCCATGATAATTGGCATATGGTGTTATGTAATAATACATAATAACATATGATGACTGTAATTAAGTGCAGTGATTTTAGACTTTGTCTTTTAATGAGCCTCAGTGGATACTGAATGAAAGGTAAATTAAAGGTTCATTAAGCTGTGTTCAGAAGAAAAAAAATGTTTTCCAATGGTAGATGTACTGTGAAGTTAAATGAATTTTATTCAGATGTGCTCTTCAGTGTCTTTTCAAATGACAAGCCTAGCCTGAAGTATTTGAAGTGTTTTAGGAAATTTTAAAAATGAGCCTTTATTTCAGCTTATTTTAAATATTTCAAGCTTTAAATGTATAACACGATTGGAGAGAGCCCTGCAAATTTGGCTGTTTCTACATCAAAGTGACCTTTAGTGTGGCTTTGTTTAACGTTCTGGTCTGTGAAAAGAAAAGCAAAGCAGAAAGGAAAACTAGAATAATGTATCCAGTGAAGTTAAACAAAACATCTGGAGCACCCAGAATTTTTTTTCATTTATGCTAGCCAACATTTAAACTTGTGCTTTAAAATATGTATAGGAAATCAGAAAAAAAATTGCAGACAGAAATATTTCTAACTTTCATTCTTATTCATAAAAGTGTCAAAAAGGCATTTAAAATATTAAAAATATAATGAATTTGAGCTTTTTCATATATTTACCATTCCATTTGCATTATTAAACATAAGCACAGCAATGCTATTTATATAATAATATAAATATAGTATAAGTGACATGTGAATATTTACTAATATCGGCAGCTACTCTTTTAAAAAATGTACTTGTGATTCTGATATCCTGTATATAATGTTTTAATTTTTTTAAGGAAAATCATTATGGGTGTGCATGGTTCTTTTATTAGGAAATGCATGTATGCAGAAAAGGAAGGGAGAAATCCTTACTAATGGACCACAGAAATTAAAAGCAAAACGTTTCTTTACCTGAAAGTTTCCTTGTGTGAGACTGGAATATATAGTTTTACTTCCGTACACCGTTTTACTCTCACTCCATCACCGAGGCTGGTGTACTGGTATACAGTGGCACAATCTCTGCTCAATGCAACCTCTGCCTCCAGGGTTCAAGCAATTCTCCTGCCTCAGCCTCCTGAGTAGGTGGGATTACAGGTGTATACCACCACGCCTGGCTAATTTTCATATTTTTATTATAGATGGGGTTTCACGCTGTTGCCCAAGCTGATCTCAAACTCCTGACTTCAGGTGACACTCCTGCCTTGGCCACCCAAATTGCTGAGATTGCAGGCATGAGCCACTGCACCCAGCCAAATGAAGGCATTTTATCTTACATTTAGGAAAGAAAGTTGTAGCAAAAGGCAGAACAGCAATAATAAGAGTATGTCATAATTTTAAAAATTATTTTGATATAAATTACAAACCATAAATTTTACTATCAGCTGTACAGTTTGATGGTTTTTAATGTATTCAGTTATAAAACCATCACCATGACCCAGTCAGTTTTAGAACATTCCTTTGCACCAAAAATAAAGTCCCCTTTCATTAGCAATTACACAGCCACTTGCCATTTTCTCCAGTTTTCCTGCCCCAGCCCCATGCAACCACTAATCTTTCTGTCTCTATGTCTCTGCCTGTTCTGGACTTAAATATAAATAGAATTATCCAATACATGGTCTTTTGTGACTGACTTCTTTCACTTAGGAAGAGGTTTTTAAGATTCATCAATTTTATACTATGTATCAGTACTTAATTCATTTTTATCGCTGAATAATATTCCCTTGTAGGGATATATCACAATTCACTTATCCTTCCATCAGTTTATGGATAGTTCAGTTGTTTCAACTTTTTGGCTACTGTGAATAATTATGCTTTAAAACATTTGTGTACAAGTGTTTTTATGTTTTCATTCATATTGGGTATATACCTAGAAGTAGAATGCCAGATCATATGGTAACATAATGTTAACATTTTAAGGAAACCTCAGACTATTTTCCAAAGCAGCTGCACCATTATACATTCCAACCAGCAATGTATGGAGTTCTAATTTCTCTGCTTCCTTGCCAACACTTATCATCTTTCTTTTTAGTTATTACTACCTTAGTAAGTGTGAACTGGTCTTTTATTGTGGGCTTTACTTGTATTTTCCTAATGATTAATGTTATTTAGTGTCTTTTCATGTGCTTATTAGCCATTTATATATCTTCTTTCAGAAATTTCTTTGTAGATCATTTGTCAAAATTTAATTGGGTTTTCTTTTTATTATTGTAAGAGTTCTTGAGATAATCTGGACTCAAATATTTTATTAGATATATGTTTTGAAATTGTGGTCTTCCATTGGTGGGTTGCCTTTTCACTTACTTGATTATGTCCTCTGAAGCACAAATGTGTTTTTGTTGAAATCCAGTTTATTCATCTTTTTTGTTGTTGTTGCTTGTGCTTCCTGAAATAAAATTTTAAGAGACAAAAATATTGAAAAAATATACTAGGTCTTAAGTATATGTCTTGAAAAAGTTTTCTAATGTGTTTTTGGATACAGGCATCCAAATTACTATCTGGGTCTAAAGCAGGAGATGAGATATTGACATAAACAACTCCATATGAAAGAATGATTTTTAATTTTTGGAATAAGATATAGACAGGTGAACTCTTTATATGCATATCTTCTGGATCAAAGTAAAACAAATATGCAGGCTTCTCTTTTAAACTCAATAGGAAGATACCTGAAGAAGCAAAGACTGTGACAAAGAGCTAACTGCACGTGCACACACATGTATGTATGTACACACACACACTCAAGCTGTTATTCATCTAAATCAGTCAAGATGCCCTTGATATGCTCTCAATTTAGCATTCTGTCTTTAACATTTGATTCCTAGCAAATATAAGAATTACCATACTCTAAGGGTATTTCGCATATTCCATAAGTATAGACTCCTTTTAGAATAACTATTAAGAGGTTATTTCTGTGGATATCATAGTTAAATTATTTCTGCTTTCAGTTCTGAAATTCTTAAACTACAAATATGCAATCAAAATAGTTTTCAGGTTTCCAACTTTACCTTAATTCTAAACCAAAATTTCCAAGTTGGTGAGGATCTACTGTATTAGTAAGACAACTAAAATATGTGTCTTTTAAAGTATCTACTCTCCAAGGGTTAGCAAAATTTGCTCATATATCATAATATAAACTTATTCAAGCAGAACTTCAGCTGCTTAGTAATATGAGTTTTACATACAAAACACTGAATCTTACACATTATCGATTATAGGAAATGAGAATATTAGATTTCCTAAACATTTTGCACACTGAAAAATTTGTATCATTACTTATCTGGGTAGAAAGAAGAGATTAAAATGGGGTTCTGTAGCTTGGCAATCCTATATTTAGTGTTTTTTAACCAAGACCTAATTTGATCCAGTGCCTAGTAAATATCTTCTTTACAATAAATCTACTAACTTCTGTCATTAGAATTTAAAACAATTTAGATTCATGAAACCATTTAACCATGTTGTGTAATTTTAAAGAGAAAAATATAAGATTGAATTTTGCCTTTAGAAAGATCTCTTTGAGTTCATGCTAGTAGGGTTGAATCATTCAGGACAGGAGATGAAATGTGTAAGGGCAATAGAAGAGCCTGCAGTGTATTTCATATCCCTCTATCCCTCAGCTCTTCCCCATGGGTTCACTGCTGCAGGTTGTAAGTGGGACACCAGCCATCAGTAAATGGTTTCCACAGCTGTCAGAGCAATCCCAATAACTAGTCACCTTTCTTTTAAACCAGTTTTCCAGAAAACATTCAGAAATAGATGGATGATTGATGATGTGAATGTGGAAAATGTATTGCTGTCATCATTATCTGAAGCAAAACAAGATAAAATTTATATAAGTGTAATTATGTTATTAAATATAACATGATAAATACAACACAGAATAATTATAAATTATCATAAAATTATTAAGCCAAGTGTATACACTTTGCGTACTAATTAACTCATCAGCGTTTAGTGTATATGATTTCATTGTTCACTGATATCTGCCTATGTCTCTTTCTGGGGTAATCCAGTTATCTTGCTTCACTGTAATGATGTGTTTAATACCAGCTTCTCCTTTATCTATATTACTTTGTGAAACTCCACTCTCATGGTGTCTTTCTCCTGGAAGAATCTGGAATGACATATGGAGACCCCCTTCTTGTTCCCACCAGTCTAAATCTTTCCTACTGGCCTCTACTATGTGCTTTTTCTCCATTAAGGGAGGTCCCTTCACTGACGCCTACATACCCATGCATATCCCCACCAACTCATCTTCATTATCTCTTTATTTAAGGCTTATCCATTTTTAAAAGCCAGCTTTAGTCCTGTTGAAGCCCCCCTTAACCTAACCATTCCTGAATTCTTACGTTAGACCCCACCGTTTACTTCCTAATTGGATTTTAAAGTGTATATATAAGTTAGTATTTTCTGTACTGAAAGATTGTAATTTACTTGGAACCATTTCGTGTACATTTTTGGTTTATATTTTTGTGGCTCTAATATTACACACATATTGTTATTGCTTAATAATCTTAAAGGCAGTGATGATTGGGAGCCATTTGTGGAACACATAGTCTGTCTTAAGAGCTGTGCTAAGTGCTTGAAATTTTTCCACTGAAGTCTCACAGTGACCCTATAACCACTGTCATTTTCTCTCTCTCTCTCTCTCTCTCTCTCTCTCTGTGTGTGTGTGTATGTGTATGTGTGTTTATGCAAACAGAATAAGTAATGGAATCTTCAAAGTATTAATTTCTGGCCTAAGATCACACAATCAGTGGCAATTTGGGGATTCATATCCATTTCTATCTTAAACCCAGTGTACAATCTTTACTATGTAAAACTGTTATTATTTTCTACTAATAATGACATCTTTAATCCACGTATTACGGGGACTTTAAAAGGGCCTTCTGGATTTAACTAGAGTGGAACACTGCTTTTGGTCATTAGAGTCTGAAGTTTATTATAAATATGTAGTTCGTTATTTCTATCCTGTTTTGTCTATCAAGTGCATTAGGCACACTGATTTGAATATCGTAAAATGAGTTTTATTGTAAGAATATCTGAATTTAATGTTAGCAAAATATATTTAATTTGAAATTATTTCTTAGAGGTGATAAATGATGCTGGGTGAACAATATCAGTTTTGCTTATGGCAATTTTGATTCCATTTTAGGAGAAAGGCAGACAGGGAGAAGCACTTTGTTATTAAGAACAGGAGATTTAGTAAACCCTACCTTTATTGCATTAACAAAAGTCAAACGTGATTTAGTTTTTTTTCTTTCCCTCCCTATTTTTAAAGAATAATTAAAAATATTTTCTTTTTTTGGAACAATTTGTTCATGCTTTAGGAGCTATTTAATTAAATTATTACCTGCTGGAACACCATCTGTTTTTGTCTTAGAAATAAGAAGCATAGCTTTCTTTTACATAGGCTTGGTAAATATGTAGAAGGTGCCAGAAAGCAATAAATATCATCAGCAGATGGACTGAGGCACTTCAATCTCTACGCAGTCAGTCTTGACTGTTCTGGGCATAGCTAAATGGATTTTCCTTGATAGATTTCTTTCAAAATGTATTATGTACAGGAGGGGAGTTGGATTAATCTTCTCCTATAGACCTCTTCACATTATCACTCTCAAGATAAAAGATACAAGACCTGATTTAGTTTTTAACTCTGTATTGTCCGCATAACAAACTCCAGTTCTGAAAGGCAGAGGTAAATAACGGCTTTGTGATGTGTTTAAGGAGCTTGACGTTGGTAAATTCTAGGATGGATTTTCCAGGAGCCACTCTCCAGAGGCTGCTTCCTTCTTTCTTCTTCCTTCTCATCTTCTGTCTCTTGTTCCCCCGGCAACAACCTTCACATCTGACACACAGACTAGAAGTTCATCCTCTCGTTCCAGACTTTGTTTGCTTTTTCAGGGATTGTAGAAATTCAGACATTCATGGTGCATATTTATCTCCCTACATCTGCAGTGTTCAGAATTTGGGGTTTCTGGGTGTGTGCCTACAAGTCAAAGAATGATTCATTTAATTAGTGTTAACCAATTTTCATTCATCACTTGTGATCTTTCAGTAACTATAAAATATTAATAACTAGTATTTGAAACATACATTTATAAAAAGATTTCATTTAGTTTTCACCAAAAAAATCTAGTTTTACCTGTGAAGAACAGTGACTTTCTCTGGAGTTCATAGCTAGCAATTATAGATCCAGAATTCAAACCTAGCTGTCTTTTGAACTCCTAATAGTTCATAATTATTCTATAATTAAAACAATAATTGTTACGTAGGATTTTGCAGTTTATCAGATTCCTTTAATTATAATATTTAACTTTATTCATCAATTAATTTTCAGAAGTATATAGATATTACTATCCTATTCTGAAGAATGAATGAGTTAAACAGCCTACTACCAAACACGTTGCTGGTAAAATGACAGTTATCTGACCCTAAATTCTACACTTCCTTTAAGATGTTATACCTATTTGGAGAGTATTATTTATTGAGCAACCACGAGGTACCAGATACAGCACTAGGCTTCAAAGATAAAAGATAACTAAACAAATACCTATTAATTAAGAACCAAACCTGAAGACAAATCAGGCTGAGGAAGAACATGCCATGTGTAGGCTTAGAAGAGGCTTGAAAGCAGGAAGTAGCCAGGATATGAAGGTCTTACATGCTTTGGAAAGGAATCTGCAATTTTATGTTAGTGCAGAATAGGATTTTAAAGCAGTCAAGTGATCAAGTGAGTGTTGTGGAAAAATAGCTTGAGTGGTCTTCTGGTTGTTTATTGCTGAGTAAAAAAACTACCCCCCAAATTTTGTGACTTTGACCAGCAGTCATTTAATTTTGTCTTATTATTTGATCAGGAAAACAGACAAGTCTCAGCTGGCCTAATCTTTTGCTCCACGTGGTATTGACTGCTTGTCACTTGGTAGCAATCAGCTGTTGGCAAGTCAGGTCTAAAGGGCCGAGATAGCTTCACTCGTATGCCTGGCACTTTGCTTTGGACATCTAGTTCTGCTTCTACTCCTCGTGGTCTCAAGACCTCTCCTTGTAGTCTTCCCAGCAAGGTAGTTTAATTTATTCATACTCAGGGTTATAAGAATTCCTTCTTCGTAAGTTATTCATGCCTTAATTACAGTGTTCATAAGATACCCCAGCAAATAAATGTCTCACTATCAATCTGTTTAGAAAGTGTCACATTTAAATTAAATGATCTTTCCTAAGATATATGTGTATCTGTAAAAAAGCGTAGATATAATTGTGAGAAAATTATTTAATTATTTGGGGATTTTCAAAAATATGGATTTAGTCCAATAAACATTTCTATGGTCAGAGAATTATTATAAAACTACAGGCAATACAAATATGAATAAGATATAATTCTTGGAGAGAGAACCAGAATGAAAAAGTCTATTGAGAAAAAATTTAAAGTTAATTAAAATAAATATCTCAAATATAGTCAGCTGGTAGCCATATGGATGGATCCAAAAAGTGTTTGGGGGAGCCACAAGCAGTTCGCAAGGACAGAGTATATGTCCTTGTATGTTCATGTGAATGTGTGAGTTCATAACTTCTTCCTACTTTTTCCCAACAAGAAAGACTAAGCAGGCTACATACTGATGGAGCCTATGAAAAGATCATACCACAAAATTTTGTTAGGGTTTGATTTTGGAGAAGTTGAGTTATGTTCTCCTGTGTATTTTATTTTTGGTGGAATTCTCAATATGCCTTCATGTGATTTCTTTCTGTCATTATGGCAGAGTGGTTAAGAACACAGATTCTGGAACCACACTGACTTGGGTTCAAATCTTGCATGATTGAGGGCAAGTTACTTCAACTCTCTCTTAATAGTAATGTCATGGTGTTGTTCTGATATTAAATTAATTAACATAAGTTGAGGGCATATAGTACTAAACAATCGTGTGCTGATTTTCATATTAATACTATATTCTTTACTATAGTGAAACTAGTTAAGGTCATTACTGCTTACAAATTATGTTGCAATGCATGTTCCTATTTGTATCATTATCATAATTTTTATTTTCTTCATCCTTAAAGATTATGCTCCTTTTTTTTCTGCAGAAACCATGATATTTCCATTACAGGGGCTCTCAAGTGTTGCAAATTACTCAGGAAACAAGGGGACCTGAGTAATTTTATTTTTAAACCTTTTACAGGATTAAAATTTAAAGAAAGAAAGAGAGAAAAGACAAAAGATACATTTTGGTTCCCAAGACACACGGTTAAGATACAGATATTTAATTTGCGGATAATGGGTTATAATTATAAAAGATGATTAAAATGGGAAGTCTCACCAGTTGCAATAGCTGAAGGGAGTATATGTGAAAGCATTAGGGAGAAGGGCCTTTAGTTTTTCATACAGAGCATCAGAGACTATAACTCCAAAACAGCAGGTTAAGGATAAGTCAAGTTTTACTATCACTTTGAAAACTAAAGATCTGGTGTATTTGGAATGGTAGAAGAAAACATAAACTTTGTTTGACAGTCATTTCAAAGAAAACATCAACTGGTTCTTTATAGTTTAAAATATATCATTCTCAATACATAGAAAATAATGAAATGAATTTTTTGTGGCCAGTTATTTTATTATTTTTAAATGAGATACATTAGATATCAATAGTGAAATTAGTTAGAAAGGTAAAAATGAAATAATGAGACAGGCTGAAGAAAGGAAAACATATATAAATTTAAAAATGGAGGCTGCAATATGGAAACAAACAAAAAGAAATGGGAAAAGAAGCTAAAATTCATGTTGATAAAGTAATAATATTTGACATTTTAAAAGTAAAGGTTAGGTGAATTCTAAAAATTTTGCATACAATATTATAATAAACGACTTTTCAATGGTGTCAATTATATAAAAGTTCTGTTAAATGTTTTATATTTAATGTCTTTGTGGCACTTAGATTTTCATGCCTTTTGCCTGACATTTAGTTTCATATCAGCATTACTTTTATGTGCCATTGGAGGTCTTTCATTTTTTATATTCCTGTTCATAAATAAAATATAAATGACATAAGAATTGCTCAATATAGTCTTTAGTAAATTGTTTAGTTGCTTGAATTTACCCAAAACTATTAGTAGGCATGTCTATAAATTTGTAATAAAAATTAATCTCTCAATGTCCAGCTGCCATGCAGATATAACATATTGCTATAGTATTTCTCATCCTTTCTTTTTAACTAAATGTCAATTTTTATTAGAAATGCTAACAACAATTAGTTCTATTATACATAAAGTTTACTTATAGAAAAAACTTGAATTCTAAATTATTAAAAGAATAATTTTGTTACTTTATTTTAAATTATTAAAAGAATAATTCTGTTCAGAAAAAATTCTATTTTTTATATAAATAGGAGGCCTAGAAAAAATATTAATATAAAATATTAAAGTAAAAACATATCCTTGTTTTCTTGAGACTTAGGTATATTTATGGATGTGACCTCTTAGAAATAAGAAAGAATAGCAAAATCTTGGACAATTTGTTTCTCTCTTTTCATATGCTGCTTAGATAATTCTTGAAAAGGAGTTTAATCTTGATTTTGTCATCAGTTAATTGCAAGTTAAATTTTATATTTTCTTAGTAATGAGTGAGCTTCACAATTTTTGGTTTTCTTTCCATTAATGTATTCCTACTACATAGGAAAATATAATAATTCACTTACACTGTTTTTTAGATATAAGATTAATATACATGATCTTTAGTTTATAAGGAACACACCATGCAGTTAATCTTGAATTAATTCTCATAATTGTAATATTTTGGGTTAAATTACCAATTTTAATTTTCTTTAGATTGTAGCCTAATGGCTACAATTTTGTAAGCTAAATACTAAAATTTTAGGTTTGGATCTTACACTTGGCCTCTTAAAGAACAGATTTTCAGGCCTGGCATGGTGGCTTATGTCTGTAATCCCAGCACTTTGGGAGGCCGAGGCGGGTGGATCACGGGTCTAGAGTTCAAGACCAGCCTGACCAACATGATGAAACCCCATCTCTACTAAAAATACAAAAATTAGCTGGGTGTGGTGGTGCATGCCTGTAGTCCCAGCTACTTGGGAGGCTGAGGCAGGAGAATCACTTGAACCCGGGAGGCAGACGTTGCAGTGAGTTGAGATTGTGCCATTGCACTCCAGCCTGGCGACAGAGTGAGACTGCATCTCAAGAAAAAAAAAAAAAGAATAGATTTTCAGAATTTACCCAATATATATTTGGGGAGATTAACATAATTTTGTTACTAAAAGAATTTTAAATGAACATAGACTGTACAAATGTGTTTCTCTGAGCTCCCTTCTTCTTTCCCACCACTTAACCACACTATCATGATATATTAACACTACTCCTAAAAGAACAAATATGAGAAAAGCTATTTCAGAAAATACAAAGTACAGATGCTAGGTGTACTGAATTACCAATGTGGGCCTTAAATAGTTTTTGTGTGTTATAATTTTATGAAACAGAGAAATATGAATTTTAGAACAAAGCACTTCTAGTTTGTAGAAATCTGTTACTTTTTGAAAGAAGAGATATTTAAAAAGTAAACCAATAAAGTACTTTGAAACATCTGAAAAATAGAGTGCTTTTGTGACCTTGTGTAGATACAAGCTTCAGCTCGCTGTTCTTGCAAATCCAAAAGCCGTAGTGAAAAAGCAGCAATTTAAGGTCATTCACACTGGATGAAAAGATAAAAAATTGCAGTGTACTATCAAGCTATGAGGCTCCTCCTGGCTGACAGCTCTCAAAGAGCCAAGTGGTGATTGTCTTGATGTGTTAACTCTTGACACCCTTGAAGCCTTCTTTTGCCAGTGTAAACGACACATAGTAGGGAGTGGACAGGATCAGCCGAAGGGTTTCCGTGTCTGAAAACAGGTCAGCAGCAGGTTGAATGTGAACTGTAACTGTCAGATTGTTAGCAGAGTTGCTTTGCTCTTTGTCCCTCAGCAGCAAGAGAAGAAAACATTTTGAAAGTGCTGTTAAGAGGAGACAGTAAAGTGGTGGTTGTGGTCTTTTCCTCAGAGCACTGCGCTTCAAAACAATTTTTTTTTTTTTATTCAAACCCCAGTGCCAGGAAACATAGCCTGCCAGGGTGCTATGGAGAGAGAAAAGGAAAAAAAGATCTGTTAGGTGCCGAATGTAGTCAGAGCAGATCTAGAATGCTGAGCATCCAGACAGGGCTATTAAGATTGAAGGGCCATGGAAATCCTGGTGCTTATAGTCACTTTCTTACCATCACCAGGGATTAATAAGCCAGTAAGATCTCTGTATTTGCTAACATCGTGCTAACTCTGGGACCTCTTAGGAAGCCTGGATGTTGTGATATTTACAAGAGTACATTTTGAAATTTAACATGCCAGCTCTTCTACTTTATTAGCTGTGAGAATTTGGGAAAATAATTGCTAAGCATCAAATAACCTCATCTATAAAATTGGGATCATAATGGCACTTAACATAGGATTGCTTCGTTAAAGGACATAATACAGGTAAAGACCTAACTTTAAAGTAATTCTTGTCAAATTTTAAGGGTTCAGTGAATTGTACATTAACATATTATTTTGGATGATATGTCATGGGGATATTGTTATTCTGTATATCAAAATCTAAGTGCAAAAGATAAAAAGGACATTCATAGATTTCTCTGACTAGGTAGAGAAAAGTATATTTTCAAAACAGAAATCTGCAACTGTGGGAAAAGGTAACAGGAAAAAAAAAAGATTAAAAACAAACCCTTCAGCTAAGACTGACAGCCTTGTGCATTAACAAGTGACATCAGGCAAATACTGATGGAACTCAAGAAGACCCTGTAGACAACCCTCTTTGCTATGCCTGTAGAGAAGCTGAGAGCTACTTTAAAACTCAATTACAGTGGCTTTTTTTTAGCCAAAATATTAGAATTCTTTTCTCCTCCATTCTTTTATTTTATAGGTTTGTGTATATATTTATCTCACGTATGTGTGTTTCTAATGTAAGCCATTTCGTACACTCTGAAGGTAGAAAGTACTTAAATTTGATAGAAGTAAGTACAGTAAATACTTCTAAAAACAAGCAGGAAAAGATACTCTGGAATCTATGTGGAAGTGGAATCAGATAACAAAAAACACCAAGAAAGAAGGAGTCCAAGGCAGAACAAGGAATTATTTACATACCCCTGAGAAAAATAGTTTTGTGATATTAGTGAGACTTAAATTTATATGGTAGATATCTTAATACTAAGTGTTCACACTACCAGTTCAGGACACCCATAAAATTTGTTTTGGTTCATACTAATCAGCTCTTCTGTTTGCCAAATCTTGAATTGAATTTATATAATTCTGATATTTAAAAACTTTACCACAAATATAGGAACTCAGGTGGGCCCAATTAACCATCCAGTTAGGGTGTGTTACACAAATTGCAGTTGCACACAGGGCCCCAAAAGCTGGCCTACTCAGGAAACTAGCAGGTGGTCATGCATATGCAAGTGATCTAAAACAAATTTGCACAAACTGACTGGGTTTCACCAACTATTTTTTTTTTTCAAATGGTTTTGACTGCGTTTTGCAATTTATAGCTCATTAATTTGGCATCCTATAAGCATACCTTTTAGATGTCATTTAGTGATCAAGGTAACTCAGGCTTCAGGGTGAAGTCTTAGTTTACGTTCTCTAACTTGATTATCCACTGTGCCTAAATTCAGTGTACTTCTTGTTTTAGAATAGGCTGTGCTGAATTTATTTTTCTAAAAATAAAGCACAAAAAATAATTTCCTTTACTTTGTATATCCTATTTAATCTATTAGTGAAGCATGAACAACAAATAATTATTGTCATTTCTTTTGTGTTTGACATACAAAATTGCAATTAAATAAAGAATGCTTAATGCATTTACAGACACTATAGCAGTTGCCAAGGCCATTTCACTAAAAGCATAAATGGAAAAAAAAAAAAAACCTCATTATACTGAAGAATTAAGTTGGGGAACAGAGTCTTCTGAATTACTATTTTTATAGTTTTATCTTTTGCCTTGCTCTCAAGTTCATACCATTAAAGCTTTCAACAGCAAAAGATTATTCCACAAACATGGGCTTTAGTTGTATAAACTAGGTTTATACTGAAAATTTTATGTTAAATGTTTCTTGCCTATAAGGAATATTCTTAAACTTAGATTTAAAAATTTCTATGGGTACTATGTAGTTCACTGTTACGGTACCTGAAGTATACTACACAAAGATGCATAATGAATGTCTTTTGATGATGCACTGGCATTTGTAAGAAGTGCTTTTGCCTCAAATCAGTCCATCAAACCAGCAAATTATTTGACATTGAAAACTTCAGAAAACACTATATGAATACTTTTTCTCATTGTACAATGAAGATTAAATCATGGATTGTCGTAGGAAATTGAGATTCTGCCTTATGTTTTAAAGCTCATTTACTAGAGTCATTCATTTATTTTTCTTGTAAAGTGACTTTTACAAGTAGGAAAGCCTCTATATGTTTTCTTAATTCTAATAAGATCTGTACAATCTTTTGTACTGTTTGAGTTAAAATATTGTCAGTAACATAGTCAATGAATCAAGTCAAACTTCTGTGATAAACATGGTGTTCTACAACAAACATTTGTAACTCAGGATTACAATTACACATCACCAGTTCCTGGAACTATTAAACAGAATTCTTTAAAATGGAAAAGCTCTGTTGTTCTTTAAGTAAATAGACCAAAAATAAACTAAACTCTGTAATAAGATATAGTCAAATGTAATAATGACTTTTATATAAGTATTACCCGAACTTCTCTTTTATATATCTCAACCATGGCTAATAATTAACAGAATGCTTTCCGTTTTCAAAGGCATTTGTTTACACAGCTTTATTTCTCAACATTTCCATGTCCTTGATATTAAAGCTTGAGGTCTCAGGTCATAGTTTAATTTAATTAACCCTGTATTTTAAAGTTCTAAGCTCCAAATATTTCTATTTTCTTAGCTCTTAGAATTTCTGGGAAAAAATAGTGAATTACTATATTTATTATTATTATTAGTGTATCACTTATAATGTGTTACACAATGTTCTGAGCACATTAAATTATTTATCTCATTTACTCATAATAACTTCAAAAATTTGATACTTTTATTATTTCTATTTGACACATGTGAAATTTAAGCATGAAGTCCACTAATTTGGAGATTTACGAGGTCAGAACATTAATATAATAAATTATCTCATTGTGACTGCTGAAAAAGAGAGAAAGACTGCTGTGATCATATTCCCAAATGGCATAAGTAATATGTAACATTTAAAAAATCTTTAATCTGTATTTGTTATCTAAAATATTGGGCAGGCACTGTGTTAGACTAGATTTGCAGCAACCAGAGATTATATTTTACATATGCAATTTTCATTCTGTTACCATGCTTATCTTTTATTTCCATATAATTTACTTTAAGCCCGTATTTGTGAAAGAAATAGCATTCAGAAGTATCAGTTTATTTTAAACTATCATTTGTTGAATATAGATGGATATTCATTATTGTTAATCTAAGTCTGTCATAGTTCAGAAAAATACCGTTCAGTTTAACTTGTATCCTCTTTATTTTTATAATAGAAGGATTTAAATAAGTGCATGTAAAATAAAATAAAGTGTATTTTATAATAGAGGTATTTTAAGTAAGTGTACATAGAAGGTAAATGGTGTACATAGAAGGTAAATGTTTTAATATGTTGCATTTTTAAAACTAGCCTTTGGCTATAGGCCTGGATGGAAAGAGATATCACCTAAGTGAATAAGATCTGTTCAAAATATGGAAAGTATACTTTTCATAATAATTGCATTTTATAAAACAGGCCATGTGGCGCAATATAACATGTAAGGGTGTTACAGATATTTCCATTTGAAGAAATGTCACAAGTTTCTATGATCTTGTCTATATGAAAGTATATCTCTTCTAGATAATTATTCATGTGGTAGATTATGAAATCTACTAAATGTACTTTTTAAAAATCACTCACATTGGGTAATCTTAAAGTGCCATGACAGTACAAATTAACCAATCATATGTATCAGTAATAAAAAAATTGAATGGCAGTATTACATGATCATGGTTAAGACATGCTGATTTTGCTGAAGATTTATCTTTAAATATAAAATTTTCATATTACTAGGGAATTTGAAGCTTCTGATAAAAAGAAATGTGTTATGTTTTTGTCTCACAGGGCAGAGGTATTTTAAAGACAGCTACATTCTTGGTGGGAACCATAGAATAATTTATGCCAACTCAAAACTAAATAAGTTACTAAAGTTCTACCTTTATTTGGTAGTTTATTTTCTGCTGAATTTATATATATATATATATATATGTGTGTGTGTACATATGTATATATACATATATATGTATATATATGTGTATATACATGTGTATATATATATATGTATATACACATATATATATGTTTTAAGCGAAACAAAACTATCAGGGCAGAGATATCTATGCTTATCTTTGCAAAATGTCTATACTATTTTTAAGGCAAAATAATTTTATAGAAATATTTACTAATTTTGTATATATGTCTATGATACATTTATATATCCTATATATACATACATTTGAGATATAAAATATATGACATTTATAATTGATTCTACCAAGTTGGTGATTAAAATGCTTTCTCATATATGTCATTACATACTCCCTTTTTTGGTAATTTTCATGAAATACTTTGGATTTTGTTATATCAAGTGACTTCACCTACTTTTATCCCAGATGTGACTCTCTGAAAGATAGAATTTAGTGAAAATTTAATAATGTCTAATGAATTCAAAAGTGATAGTAAGGGTGTCAGGTAGATATCCATCATGGTGATGAGTTAATATCTGTATCTGCATTACACTCTGTTTGATGGCTCTGTCTGATGTTTGAAGAGCATTAAATTGGTGATGTACATGTGATGGAATGCCTGTTGTCAGACTAGAGATGAAAACTCTGCCTCAACATTGCAGATGGCTTTTAAATGATTTATACACAAGTGATTTTGAATGTTTGTATTAGAGGTCAGAATTAGAGATCTCACATTTCTGTAGTAAGTCTCATGTGCCAGGTCTTTTTTGAACATAAACCAAGCTCTACCATTCAATTTTTTTAAAGCCTTTAGGGAGAGAGAGAGAGACTCTGATTCATTAAAATGTGAGAAAAGAAAATCTAGAGAACTGCATGGAAAAATTGTCCAAGTAAATTAATCAATAATGCGTAAGCTGAACAGTTAAAGAAGTAAATATAATATCATGTCAAGATAACAGCAATTTATTGATGTTTACGCCAAAGGGAAAAAAATTGACTAGAGCCAGGAAATTGCAGTTTATAAAGTACATTAAAATAATTTGCTTTCTAAAGTGTTTAGAGATTCCTTATTGTACTTCCTTCAGATGTTTTTGTATCCTCTAGTGTTTTCTTCTGACATTTTCTTTAACCCCAGTGAGATTCAGTTTCTTCCTCTATAAGTTAATCAGCCATTACCTAACCTATTTGAATACTTATCACTAATTCCGTATGTTACTCCCTTTCTCTGCTTGTCTTGATTTGACTGAAGACAGAATTCAAATGCTATACTTCCTTGAATCATTTTCAAAACAAGGCCAAACAAGAAGGAATGGAGGGAGGGAGGGAAAAGAAAAGGAGCATAGAGCTATGAGAACATTTAGTTTAACATGTGATGATTTTTATATTTTAGTCTCTACATATAGACTAAATGTTAACAAAAACAACAAACACTATAGTGTGTGTGTGTGTATGTGTGTGAATATCATACAGCCTCCTCTCCATCTCCACAATGTCTTGCAGAATGATATAATTTTTAACTTTCCACCCATCCTTGACAGTTCTATCTCCTCTAATACTGGAAATGTCTCTTCTAACTCATATAGCCTATCCACTACTCAAATAGCTGCTTTAGGTTCACTATCTGAATGAATCCTAATGACAAGACTATGAAGTTTATATTTTTATTATGCCCATTTCACACGTGAAGACCCTGTGTTGTAGGGAAGTTGAGTCTTTTGCCCAGTGTCACCTTTTCGTAGCTTTTTTCTCAGCATCTTTGCCCATGTGCTCTATCCTCAGCCATAGCATACCACTCTAGGTTTTTCAAATAGAGTATTCTTATTCGTCGCTTTTGTAAATTTTCCCATTCTTGTGTGTCCTACTCTCACAACCTCCTCTCTTGCAAAGCAACTTAGACGTCACTTTTTTTGAATAATCATTTTCTGTATTTTCTGCTAGAATCAATCACCCCTGAGTTTCCCTGGCACTTTGCATATTGTAGCTGACATTTTTGTTTGTTGGCACATTGTGTCTCTGATTTGATGGTTCCCTGTTTGGGGAATAGGGTCCTATTTATTTCTGTCTTCATTACCTATCTCAGTGCCTGACATGCATTAGATAATCATTTTTATTGAGTCAATGCTGGGTAAGAATTATTCTTAGATTATAAGGTAGCATATGAAAATTTTAGTCAGAATTACAGATTTTTATTTTATAAAATTTAATATCTAGTTGTATTTGAATTTTCTTAAAAATTTAGGGTATTTTAATTATATGGGCCTCAGCTAGCCAAAATTGGAGGGATGTATAGCCATAATTCTGTGCATAATGCTACTCCCTTTAGTGAAATCCTTGTTTTATATTAGGAATTTACTTGTCAACCACTATTACTAAGGCAATTAGCTAATCAGTTATCAGTTGAGCTGTGTTTTTTACCCACCACAGTGGGACACATTGAAGTATCATAAAACGTAGTGAGGGACCTAAGATCCAGCTGGGGTGACAAATCTAATACACAGAAAAATTAAGTATAAATACTCTTAATCTGCAGCCATAATACACCAGTGAGTTACTGAATACAGACTTAAGACTACTTGCAGTTAATTAGCCCAGTTTGCCTGATACACTCAGCAGGATACAACAAACTGTCGTCCAAAGCTGTGCAGGAGAGAAGAACCTCCATCTGCCATTCCTGTAGCAAGGTTATAAAACCAAACTCTCCTAGGCTGGCGAAAGGCTTCCCTCTTTGGATTGATGCCATCCCAGACTTTTATTTAAAGTTCGCTGAGCCAGGACAATTTGTGTCAATAATTTCTTGGAACATCTTGGTTCTCTCTCATGGTCTTAAAGTTGTGCAGTCTTTTTGGTAACTTAAGCCTCTGTAACATAACAGATTTTGCTTCTTGTAGTGTTCTGACTATATCCTGAATTTGTGTTTTTAAGACTAGCTCTGGCAATGTAATCATTTCAGGGTTTTTATTATTTTCTCTCTTTTACTTACCAAATCATAGCTTTATGACATTTGTCGTTACTTTTTAGAAGTTATTTTTTAGCTGTGAAGGTTTAATTTTGCCTTCTACATTGCATTATCCTTCAATGTGATTGTGCATTTGTGACTGTTGTTATTCTCCTGAGCTTCAAAGATTAAATGTTTGTGGTGTGTGTGTGTGTGTGTGTGTGTGTGTGTGTGTGTGTGATTTTGTTTTCTCATAGCTTTTCCACTAAATACCTTCTACTTTCATTTTTCATTTGTCTTCCTTTCCTATAATAACATCAACAGAAAATTAGAAGATTAAATAATTAAATAAAATATGAGTTTCTACTGGGAAAATTTATTTCCCTGTATTATAATCATTACAATTTTATGGAAATCCGATATGGCTTACTGTTTTGTTTTCAACTTGTTAGTTTTTTTTTTTAATTGTGTGTTTATTTTATTAAAATATATTTCTCTTATTATTTTCACAGGTAAAAAGATGGCCTATCAGAAGGTCAATGCCGATCAAAGAGCTCCAGGACACTCACAGTACTTAGACAATGATGACCTTCAAGCCACTGCCCTTGACTTAGAGTGGGACATGGAGAAGGAACTGGAGGAGCCTAGTTTTGACCAATTCGAGCTAGACAGTGCTGAGAATCAGAACCTAGGGCATTCAGAGACTACAGACCTCAATCTTGATTCCATTCAACCAGCAACTTCACCCAAAGGAAGGTTTCAGAGACTTCAAGAAGAATCTGACTACATTAGCCATTATACACGATCTGTACCAAAGAGCAATCACTGCAACTTTTGCCACCTTTTAAAAATACTTTGCACAGCCACCATTTTATTTATTTTGGGGATTTTGATAGGTTATTACGTACACACAAATTGCCCTTCAGATGCTCCATCTTCAGGGACAGTTGATCATCAGTTATATCAAGAAATTCTCAAGACAATCCAGGCAGAAGATATTAAGAAGTCTTTCAGGTAGGTGAAGAAGAAACAGATGTTGTTTGAATGCATTTCTTGGGAAAAATATTTCACATGGGGTATTGAACTGATGATTTTGCCATGGTTCAAGTCAGTTTTGCAAGCTGAGAAATGTAATTTACCAGCACAACAAGAAGAGAAACTTCTAAGGGTGGGGTGCACATTTTTAGATTTATGGTACTGTAATATATATTTGTGATGCAGTTTTATTAATTACCAGTAAGAATCATAACTACTATGGAGACCAGAAGTCTCCAGCCACTGTATTTTCTTCCTCTTGAGGAGCCTAGTTAGGCCAAATTGGGATGCAAAGATTGACAGATATAATACATGTAACAAAAACTAGGACATTAGCCACATCATTAAAAACTTTAATGATATCAGAATAAAATAAACCTGCTTTATGGGCTGAAGTAACTGTCTTCAAAGGCTTCACTGATGTCATATAACTAGTGGATAACTTGGAAAATGTTATTAGCATACATGCTAAGTTGTAAAAGGTTTTCTAGTTTACATATTTAGTGAAGAACTGGCCTCTATGGAAGATGAGGTATTATCTTCCACATTATATCTTCTATATTTGCAGAAAAAGAAGAGTCCTAGGTGAATCATGTATGTTGCTTGTAGGTAGATAGAGTAGTGAGGTACTGTTTGTCCAGGATATTCTTTCTACATTGCACTGATTTCTTAGAGCCAAGATGTTGGCCAGTGTGTATTTCTAGGAATTTTCTCGGAAAAGCATGTCAACTGAACGATGTACTAAAATTCCATGGGTATTGGTGTTGGTAGATTCTAATCGCCTTCCTGAAGATTAGGCCTCAGTGACTGACAGGAATTGTTTCCTACACTCTTCTGTATCTGCTATTCCCTTTTGCGTAAGCATCCCTGGACATTTAATATGCGGATAATAACTCTTTTAATGATACTTCTCAATGTAAAATTGTTTATATTGAATTGAGCTAAAGCATATGCTGTTGTCTTATAATGAATGATTGTATCAGTCAGGATCCAGTGAAGATAACAAAAAACTTCCTGAATATTTAAAGCAGAAGGCTTTAAAAGAAATGCAAAGAAATGCTTCCAACAATGAACAGAACTGGTAAGCCAATCAGGGGATCTCAGGGGCAGCCCAGAGATTAACAAAATGGAGCTATTACTAAACCTAGACTAGAGGGAGAAGTGATGGGGCTGGAATGTCTGTGCACACAAGTGCAGAGAGGGGGACATAACCTCAGCTGCAGACACCACTGAAGACAGAGAGAGGGAAATGCCCCAGCTTCTCTTTCCCTCCTGCTGCTTGTCCTAGCAGTTGTCCCATTGGCTGAAACCAGCCAGAGACTGCTGACTTCCAGCCTGGGAAACTCATTCTGAGGGGATCCACTGCCTGAAATATAGGCTGGAACAGGAAAGCTGCAAATAAAACTAACCGGCTCAGGATGCTATTAAAAAACAAACAAAGAAAATAGAACAACTCTATAAAACTGTTTTTAACTTCATTATGGACATCTGTTCTATTACAAAATTCCTTCCAGAAAAGGATCCTTAGCACTGATTTCTTTTTAATGTTAAGGATAATGGTGTGTGTGTGTGCATTTTTTTTTTTTCCTGAGCAACTGGTTAGTTTTTAATTTATTGACATAGTGAATACCATAACCTTGTCTGCTTCCTTCTTTGCTTTGGTTCTTAGTAAGTTTAGAGTCAGATTTCTATTTGTAAGTTTATAAGGAACTTCATGACAAGCATTTTGTTTACAAACTAAGCTACGTATTTATTTTCTCTCATTATATTACTTTGGCTTTCTTTGCCTTACTTGTTTTAATTCTTTTTTTCAGCACTGTAGTTGTCTTTAAAAGCTGTCTTATGTCCTCTTTGCAAATAGGCAACTAATTATAAAATTTAAAATACATCATAATTGGCTGGGCACAGTGGCTCACACCTGTAATCCCAGCACTTTGGGAGGCCAAGGCGGGCGGATCATGAGGTCAGGAGATCAAGACCATCCTGGCCAATAAGGTGAAACTCCGTCTCTACTAAAAAATACAAAAATTAGCTGGGCATGGTGACGCGTGCCTGTAGTCCTAGCTACTTGGGAGGCTGAGGCAGCAGAATTGCTTGAACCCAGGAGGCGGAAGTTGCAGTGAGCCAAGATCGCGCCACTACTCTCCAGCCTGGCGCCTGGCAAGAGAGAGAGACTCTGTCTCAAATAATAATAATGATAATAATAATAATAATAATAATTACATTAAAATATTATTTTTCTCAGAATGGAAGCTGCATGATGGTAAGGATTGTATTCCAGTCTTAAACTCCAAAATCAATAAAATAACACTTATGTCAAATCTAGCTATAAAAGCATAACCACTAGCAATTACGCTCCCAGGTGGTTTTCTGTGGTTAGGCACAGATTCACAATTACAGGTCCATCAAATAGCCAGAGTTTTTTTCTTTACTGCGATAACATACTTTCTATTTCAAAAAAATCTTTTTTTTTTTTTGGTACAACTATCTTTACAAACATAACAGCTCCTCATCCAAAAATAAATTTTCCCTCAGTAGTTCTCCCAACTGCATGCTCTTATGAGTCTCTGTGTTTACCAAGCAATCTCAGCCTCAGTTCTGTACCTCCTACTAGTAGTAGATTCCTGCTATTACTTTCCATGAATTATTGATAACTTTATGCTCTTACTGGCCCACTATTTTGTTCATCTATTGTTCTCTCTCTTCTCTGTTGGTTCTCTTTTCCTGCACATGCTCTAAGCCTATGTCAGTTCTTATCCAATAGCCTAATAGTTGTGTAATAAAGACATGTTCTTTTTATAATAGATTAGACTGAAGACTCTGTGAGGGAATGGACCAAACTTGGTTGTCCACCATTAAATGCAATCATCTAATAGACATTAAGTAATTATTTTTTAAAGAATAAAATGAATGCATGAATAAATAAGAAACAGTTCTATGTTTATCAATTATACTATGTATTTTTAAAAATTCTTCTACCATTTATATTTTTCAGTTATATTAGTTTTATACAAAATATGAACATAGCATTTATTTGTATTATATGACATAGTCATATTTAAGTTATATAATTATATTATGATTACTCAGAGGATAGCCTATGTTCTGATTTTAAATACATGACAGCTTATATCAAAACCAGGTACTGTAAAAATATTGAAGTATTACTATTGATGCTTCAGTTCCAGCTGAGGCATAAAGACAATTGATGCTACATTTCTAAGACTAGTATGTAGCATGTAGAGCTTTGAAAAAAATGATGGTATGGCTCCAGAGATGATTAATTATCCATTTTTGACTTGTGAGACTAGAGAGAATGGAGAAAGTGAAGCATTTTTGAAAAAGCTCTTGATGTTCTGTAAGTCCCAATCTCTTCTCAAGAAAGAAGCCTCAAATCCAGTGGAAAAAGTTTAACAGAACTACCTGGAAGATGTAGGGGCAGCAAAACTACTTGGAATAACTTGATGTCTGTCTCATTCAGAGTATCCAGCCTCTTACCTTCCATGATATCTAAGTGATAAGGGAGTCACTGCTTAGGCTAGTTGCTGATAAAAGTGCAAAAGAGGGCCAGGCTTGGTGGCTCACACCTGTAATCCCAGCACTTTGGGAGACCAAGGCTGGTGGATTGCCTGAGGTCAGGAGTTCGAGACCAACCTGGTCAACATGGTGAAACCTTGTCTCTACTAAAAATGCAAAAAATTAGCTGGGCGTGGTGACAGGCACTTATAATCCCAGCTATGTGGGAGGCTGAGGCAGAAGAATTGCTTGAACCCAGGAGGCAGAGCTTGCAGTGAGCTGAGATGGCGCTGCTGCACTCCAGCCTGGACAACAGAGTGAGACTCTCTCAAAAAAAAAAAGGTGTAAAAGAAGAGGTAGTTGTTTTAGGTGGCATATGGCAAATTTTATTTCTGTGGATTCTATCTGGGCTGAGAGGAAGAGAGCAGGCGGCCTAGAGAGGGGAGAAGCTAAAGGTGTGTTCAGATGCCTGGGGGCTGTAAGCCAGGAGCTGGGGGAGGGTATATTATTACTCATTTAAAAGGAAGACGAGAAATGTCCAGTTGTGGAATAAGTGAGTCTGAAAAAAGCAAACAAAGCACACACCAGAGAAAATTTCAGGTGATAACTCCTCGTAGGCTTAGAGTGTCATGCAGGCTTATGTGAGTATCCATCAAGTAAGAAAAGAAACTTGTGCTCCCAATTTACCTATTCTCACTTGCCCTGCTTCAACCCCAGAGGTACCAGAAGCTCTAAAGGAAGAGGTGTAAAGCGCAAGTCAAAGAAGCTGACTACTCTCCCAGCTTTGACTACAAGGCTTCTAGTCAGGAGATGACCAGAAAGTGGGAAAAAGTTCAAAGTTCTGACTATTAAATGGTATTGAACATTTTAAGTACTTGCTGGAGAAACTCAAATCACTTAAAAGTGAGCAGAATTGCTAGGCTTGTTATCCATGAACAGGAAAACAACAATAGCAACAAAAACTGGCCCTAATGAATAGGTGTAAATGGGGGAGAAAAAAGGACCTTGATGATTGCATTTCCTACTCATGCTTGCTCAATGTAGAGGTTACACATATGTTATTTTTATATACTATTTTTATAAAGAACATATTTGAATGATGTGTTCATAGAGAATCATTGAGAATAGTACTGACTGCATATCCTGGTTTAAGAACCTGGTTCCCATAAGAAACCCATATAGTAGGTTCCTATAAGCCAACTCTTTGATATCAAGTTGTGCAAATAAAAGAAAATCAGTCAGAAGTTTAGTTACGCTTGACTTTTGTTGACATAGAGGTACGACGACCGTGTTAGTATGTGGGTAAGTGTGTGTATGCCTCTGTGTGTATCTGTGTAATAATCAACCATATAATAAGATTCTCCCAGTCTCTTCTTCCTATGTTCAACTTTCCATGTATTTTCTGTGTGGGTGAATGTATATTCAGATGCATCAGATTCAAAATAGGTCATTAAAGCTTGCTTTAATGTATGCTTCTGGTGGCTTGGAGCAGTGATTACTTGGATAATGCAAGTTTATTGTAAGCATCAAAACAGGAAACTGGGAAACTGGGCTAACACATTAATCTATGAATAAGAGTTACTCATTTATTGGGCCTAATGGATAGAAAAATCTGGATCCATATGTTTCAGAGACCTGAGTAAACAGTTCTCTGATTTTCACTGAAGTGTTGATCACTGAAGTGATTTAATTCTTTTGCAATCTATACGAGTTTTTGTTTTTATTTTTGGATCTTTTCCCAATGCTAATTGCTAAATTCTCCAATATATTATTCTTCTATTCCTATTCTCCAGGATGAAATGTCATTTTTATCTTTTTGGGGCAGAGATATTTGTGACTCTGTCAAGTGCTTATCCCTAATGTAATCAGCTTAAGCCAGTTGGGATGCTGGTTATCTTGTATAAACCATGTTTGAGTAGGACTGCTGAGAAAGCTCTTTAAGGTAGAAGCAGCTTGAATGTCCCAGGTACAATGTTTTATCTCTATTATATAATAAAGCCACCAAGCCTTAATACTGTATTTATTTATTTAAAGAAATGGCATGTATACACACACATATATAATAGCAGTTCTGCCATTAAAAGTAATGGCAAAAGCCACAATTACTCTTGTACCAACCTAATACATTCTAAAGATCATAAGCACATTTCTGAGCAGAGTAAGAATGTTGAAAACTTCAAAACATAGTTTGAAAATATAATATTGTAATAAGAAATTTGAAATCGATAAATTAATGAGGTTTCATTTCTTTCTGAATGCAGGAATTTGCCTTGACAGCTATAGATGCTGTGAAATAGTGAGACAAAAAGGAGAAAATGTGTTGTGTGCTAATTATGGCTAATATGGTTACTTTTGTTTTAATGGAAAGAGTACTATGGTTCTTCCTAATTATAAGTGCAATATGTACAGAAAATTATAATGAAATAACCATCCATAATCCTCCTTTTTTAAAAAAAATCATCGTTATTCCCTCTATCATTCCCTATCAATCAACAAAATTGTATTAGGCCACGTATATTCTTTTGACACCTGCTTTAGAATTTTTTAACTAAAATATTAGAATCACTTTTCAAGCCAATAAATATAGATTTAAATCATTACATAAAATACTACCTGGTATTCCATTATATGAATGTCATTTAATTCAACCTATTCCTTATAAATGGACATTTAGGTTTTCCCTGTAACCATTCTTGTACATAAATCCAAGTGTGCCTATTTAATTATTCCCTTCTGATAAATTCCTGGAAACAAATCGCAGCTTCAAGGAATTCAAATTTGTGTAGTTGTCTGCTTTGTGTCACCAAATTGTCTTGCAGAACCACCAGCCTTCCAGGTCCTTATTTTTTATTTGTTTTTGATAGGCCAAAAATAAGTTGATAAAGGTTTTCTATATAAATTGACCACTTGCATTTTATTTTTTATGTATGAATTACTTTTTAAAGGAGTTTCCTCATGGCTTTAATTGGTTCTTCCCCATGGTATTTATAGGCTGAGAAACCAAAATGTCATAATAGTAAAATAGTCAATCACAGTACGTATGCTACCTCATCTCTTTGGATTTCATTTACAAGACACGTTCTATTTTCTAACTTCACAAATCAAATGGACAAATAATAAAATGAAATCTCTAGAGATGTATCTGTTTTTAAATGTTTGCATTATTCTGACAGGACAATATTTTTCATCATTGATACAAGTAAGCAAGCATGAGTTAATGTATACTGTGAAATGACCTTTTTTAAATTTTATTTATGCTTATAAGCACAGTAAAACACCATATTTTCTTAGATGAGGGTTAATTCTTCAAAACATTTAGCAAATGTCATAAATTGGTTGGGCACGGTGGCTCACACCTGTAATCTCAGCACTTTGGGAGGCCAACGCAGGCAGATCAGGAGGTCAAGAGATCGAGACCATCCTGGCCAACATGGTGAAATTCCATCTCTACTAAAAACACAAAAACTAGCCAGGCATGGTGACGTGTGCCTGTAGTCCCAGCTACTCGGGAGGTTGAGGCAGGAGAATTGCTTGAACCTGGAAGGCGGAGGTTGCAGTGAACTGAGATTGCGCCACTGCACTCCAGCCTGGTGACAGAGCAAGACTCTGCTGAAGAAAAAAAAAAGAAAATGTTATAAATTATCTTCAACAATACCATGATGAATAATAACATCTTGTCTGGAAACCTAGTTAAAAATGCTGCTTCAGATATAGGCATATTTTAGTAATTAATACAATAAATTGGATTCCTAAGTCTCATTTTTTTTCTGTTCTTCAGAATTCCTTTTAAAAATGATCTTCTTCTCTCTATTCTCTTTCTTCTTTCTTCTCTTCCTCCTCCATTACTCCCTTTCAGCAACTAAATGGTATATTTAGTTATGTGTAATATGGGTGGTACATTTTGTAGTACTAATTAAACTTTACCATTGACACTATTTGGTTAGGTTAGCTGGCTTTAATGACATTAAACTAAGGAAGTAACGCATTTACTGTATATATATATATACTGCCACTTTCTCTGTCATGCTCCTGTCCATGAATCATAGCACTTTATTGTTGTACTAAGACCTTGCCTCAGAATCCTTCTCAACCCAACACTCCTGAAAGCTCCTATTCATTGATCAGAAATACACAAGAGAGGATTTGCCATTCTTATGATATAGCTATGCTGGGTCAACTGATATAATTAAGTTCATTTAACTTATAGGGATGAATTTCTCTCTTCTGGAAAGATAAATTCCATAATATTATCAGGAAAACTAACTACAGCAAGAAACACAACTCATGACCAATCTATAAGGCCAAAAATTCCAAAATCTTAGAACCCTGCATTTTAATATTTAATATATTTTTACAGACTTTCCTGTACAAAGTTGACCTCCTGAAAGGAGAAAATCTCTGTCCAAGCTATCTAGAAGCAAAATATATATATATATATATATATATATATATATATATATATATATATATAATTTACTTTTTCACCTATAACTTTCTCATCAGCACTAATTTACCACCCCAGGACATAAGAAAATATGCAGCTGGGCTGCTTTCCTGTCCCTTTCTTTTAACTCAGACATCAGGTTTGTTTACTTGTTATAGTGTTGGTGTCTTTCCTGTGCACACAGTTTTTTCATTTTTTACCTCTCCCTTTCCACACCTGCTACCCATGGTAACTTCTTTCCATTCAAGAACCACCGCACTTCATTTACCAAAGAATGTATAATCGAGCAAGTTTCCTGTTCAAGCAAGTGGACAACTTATACACTACCTCCAGTCTTAAATGAGGGAAGCAAGGCAGTCCTTACCTATAGGTAAATTGGCTGTGGAATTCGTGAAGACCAACAGAGTGATTTTATGGTTATCAGGACACTAGAAAGGCTGATATGAAATAGTGGTTTGTCTCTCCTCTGACTCCACAGAAATAGATTTTTGATTGATATGCTTTTGTACAAACACAAGATTTTGCTATTGTTTGATGATGTTTGATAATGATGATGGTGCCATCAGCAGCTGTTCTCTTCTAGTCTCCAGCCTTACCTTCCAACCATTTTTTGACCCTTCCTCACCTTCTTATTGTTATTATTATTGTTATTTTGTACTTTGTCTTCTCTACATGTTTTTTGTCCCTCTCAAAATTCAGTATTAAAATGAATGAGAGTAGGAAGATTGGGAGAAATGAAGAAAGCAATAAAGCAACTGCTATTTTAATTGGAGAAAAACATGTAAATGTATGCACATAATTCAGAGTATGCAAACGATAACAGAATGAATTTAACAGTAATAGAGTGATGGCTCCTAAAGGAAGTAATTAGCTATCCTCTCATTGATCTCTCCAGATAACAAATGTGCGTTGTCTTAAATTTAATCAGAAAAGGAATACATAGGATAAGATTGATTTAATTATGCATAGTGCTTCATTGCTCTGAACCTTAAATAAGACAACTTCTTAACTCGGAGTTTCTCAGTGTTATGCAGAATGGCATTAATTGTCTTAACTGGATTCAACTCACAGATGCAAGCTTATGCCCCTCACAATCCTTAGGTGTTTGGCTAGAGCAACACCCACCAATGGGAAGAATAAGGATTGTTGACAGGGGGCCTTTGACTGCACTGACCTTCTCCGTCTTAATCTGTTAAAATACTGTAAAATACTGTTTGAGATCTGGTGCAGGTGCCCACTCCTTTATGGAAATCTTAATATCACATAAGCAGAATTTTTGATTTCCCTTTGTAACCCGCATACTTTATTTCCTCTCATTTTGTCGGCATGAATCACTTTCTGTTTCATGGTGGAGAAAGAGCTGTGGGTCTGGCAAAGCTTAAATAGCATGTGGGCACTCAGTAAGTCGTTACTGCATGAGAGAATGAACCAGAATACAGATCTTCCTGATAAACCTTCATTTCCATGTGGATCATCACTTTTTTTGAAAATGAAAATAATGTATACTTTTTGTTATTTATACCTCTTATTGAAATTTTAATCATACATATATATGATTCATATATATAAATATGGCTATCTATACACATACACATATCCCTTTGATTTTTAAACAAATTTTATCTATGTGCTCATAGCATGTACTAAAAAAGTTGATTTTGAAGATAGATGAATTTTTTCTCTTACATAAACATGAGCTGGATGTCTACTATATTCCAGGCACTTGGCTAGTCACTCTATAGTTTTTAATGACATTCTGTTTAATCTTGCAAGCATTCTTTTTCTAAACAGAATAAATGAAAATAAAAAATTCACAAAAAATATTTCCATGATCACAGGTTTTCAGGAGGTACAAAGTGGATCCCCTCACAGCTAGTTTCAGCTTCAGGAAGAGGTTGTCTCAGTCTGGGCCATTTCTGCCTAAAGGCTTGCTTTCTTACTCTCAGTGGTCAAGTTCAAAGGATTCTGTCTCTCTTTCCTCCTCAGCTCCCATGCACTCACACATGCACACAAATTATTTTATCCATTTGGTTACATACTGAGATTAGGTGTTACTTTCCTAGTGAGCAAATTTTCTTAATCTTTTTTATTGAGTCTATCTAATGTAAAGCATCAGGACTAAGAGTGTTAAGGATCAAAATGTTGGAACTGTTAATTTTTCTAATTTATTTTATTTTGTATTATTAGTGGGGTCTATTTTACATAATTGCAGTGATTATCTTCTATCAATGAACTATTTTCGTTAGATATATCAAGATCATCTGCGGTAACTGGCTGCCTATTCTGAAAATTAATCAGCCTTAGGGCTTGTCACACTTTTCTTGTATCTTTTTCCTGCATTGACTATAATATGCTTTTCCATCCACTCAATTCTTGATCTTATTCATTCCAAAAAAGGAACAAGATCAGTCAGTTGTAGTACAAGGTAATAACCAAACTTTTACTTTGAGAATCAGATATGTCAATTTCCTGTGGGTTCATTTGACTTTCCGACACTCATGCTATAGAAAAGTTGGTAATGATCACATTTAGTAGAGTGCAGTGTGAGTTAAACATGGAAAGGTTGAGAACTGTTTGCATGCTTCTCTCTTTCACCTTCCTGCTTAATGTCAATGAAATCAATATTCGAGTGGCAGATATGGTCCTTTGAGATTTGCAGTTTGAAAATCCTAATCCATGCTTTAAAAATTAAGTGAATTTTGAGGGGAAATAGAGGAAATGGGGGTGGGGAGTTGGGGAGAGATAGCATGGGGAGAAATGCCAGATATAGGTGATGGGGAGGAAGGCAGCAAATCACACTGCCATGTGTGTACCTATGCAACGATTTTGCAATAAAAATTGTTTTAATTTTTTAATTTCATTTTAAAACCTAAAATGTAATAAAAAAATTAAGCGAATTTCAGCTAAAACTATTAATTCCATAATCTCATAGGAGTGATTTACAGGGGAATATTTAAATTAAAATATATTTTAAAATAAATTATGTATGCAAAATGTATCAAATCAATTAAATACTTTGTCATCATTACTTAAAAATGTTTCCAATGGATATTTCTAGCTAATGGGAGAGAAAGTAAAGTTGCTGTGTAATTCAAGTACCAAAAACAGGTGATGAATCCCCACACTCCACTGCTCCTATCCTGGAAAACTATCACTGAATGGATAGGTCATTTTACTTTCCAAATTGTAGATGCTCATATAGCCAATATAATGTTTAATTTTATGTACCAACTAGGATAGTTAATATATGGTACCCAGATGTTTGGTCAAATATTATTTTAGATGTTTCTGTGAGGGTATTTTTACGATGAGAGTAAGATATAAATTAGTAGACTTTGAATAAAGCTGATTACCATTCATAATATCAGTGAGTCTCATCCAATCCATTGCAAGCTTTAATAGGGAAAGACTGACCTTCCCAGAAAAGAGGTAATTCAACCAGCAGACTGCCTTGGACTCAAACTGTGTTCTTCCTTGGGTCTTTAGTCTGCCGGCTACCCTGCAGATTTTGACTTGCCAAGCATTCACAATTGTGTGAGTCAGCTCTTTAAAATAAATCAATCTAGCTCTTTTTATACACAAGTACACACACACACACACACACACACACACACCCCCTATATGCTCTGCTTCTCAGGAGAACCCTGATTTTTACACACAGATTTAGATATCTTAAATAAACCAATGCAATATGGTGGCAGTTTTAAAATTATAAACTAATTTAGTCAGTCCTTAGAATTGAATATGAAAAATTGATATTGAAATTTTTAAAAATGTCTAATATTCATTATTGTCTGTATTTCATTAAAACATTTCAGATATTATTTTAATGTAGTAATATTAAGTTTCTGAAAACAGAATTTGAAATTATATTCTATGTATCTAACAAATACTTTGAATATATTACTAAAAATGCTTAATCACTTTCTTCAACTTATTCAGGTTTGTGGCATCAAAATGTAGTCAACTCCCCAAGCAAATATTCACTTTCCAAATTTCACAAAGTGTCATACTTATCTATAAAAAAATGGTATTGAAGTTCTCTTTCCTTTCATTATAACTGGAGCAAATGTATTAAATTTTATATGCCTGATTTGGGAAATCAGTTTCTGTCTTCAGTAACTGATTGTGTGTTATATCTTGGTCTTTTACAAATGAAGTGCACTTCTATTGCTTAAAAATTGCTTTCCTGTGCAACATGATGTAGTAATGAATTAAATCCAAATGAGCCTTATATTCACAGTGTCATAATATGTAACTTGTCCCCCGTGGACTTTTTTATTATCTAATACAAGGCAAGCTAATGTCTTCCTCTTATGGCTCACTTCTCAGAAGGGTATGCAGCTTTCAGTATTAGAAATAAAGAAAGAAAACTATGATTTGAGATCAAATTACCTTTTTATAAACTCTCTGAATCACAGAGAGCACCATAACATGTCCTGAAATATGCAAATCAAATTCTGATAGAACAAGAAACAAAAGAAGCAGTTCCAATTCTATGGAGTACATTTCTATCTGTGAGAATAAAATGAAACTGAACATTTTTCTTTGAACAGAAATCTGTGCAGGTGATTTTACCTTCAATAAAAATAAAACAAGTGTGGGCGTTTTCTCTCCATTTCTTCACTTGGTTTCGTTGTATTAACTCTATTCTGTAGGGAACAACTTGTAAGATCAGCTTGTACCAATATTGTAGTTCAAGCTGCTACATAGATTTAAAATCTCTAATTTATTAGCCTGATAATTTTTGTAATTTGATGAAACACATCAAATATTCCCATATTGTAACTTCCTTAGGCTTGTCTGGAAGGCATATTTTAATTTAACTGGATATTTCAAAATGTTTCTTGCTATTTTATATGGGCAAAGAGCAAAGATAAACAAATATTTATTTTAGTCCATTGGGACATCCAAGATAAATTGTATCAGGTTTTCATAAGCTGTTATTTCTTGTGCTTCCTGGTTTTTCTCTTGGGGGTGGCCCGGGCAGATTTTTTTCTTCATCCTGTTTGTGTTCAACGTAGCTAGATCTGAGTCAATTGCTTCTGGGTATAACGTGTGGTTCACATCTAAACCTTCCCTCCACTTTCTTACTTTAAGTAGAGAACAAATTCCAATAAGATATATTTTTGATGGTTTAATTTTTAAATTATATTTCAATCAAATTGAAATGGCATGCAAACGTAAGCAAACTGTCTATGTAGAGCAGTGCAAGGGAGTTGGAAGCAAAGTCAAAGCTATAAACTGTTCTGGGGAAAGGAGATCCCTCAGCTTTCTAATTTAATAATTTATGCTGTTCTTAATCAAATTTATATTCCAATTTAAAAATAACACCTGATAGCCTATCATCACAAGATGTATTAAAGGTCCCTTTTAATGCCAGTGCATTTACTCATGTTAGCAAATGTTTACTGAGGGCCTACTGAGTGATGGGTACTGAGCTTGGTACTAGAGACAAAGCAAAGAATAAGACATACAAGATACCTGCATTTATGGTATTTACGTTCCCATTGGCCAGTCCTAGACATAGGAACACAGTTGTTTATATAAACAAAATATAATGACACAGAATTACACATTGTAGTGGGAATGAAGAAAGGAAAAAGGAAGGGAGGGAAGGAAAGAGGGAAAGGAAGGAATACAGTTTACAAAGGTATTTAGGTGATTATTTGGGATGAAGTGGTCAGTTCAACTTCAAATGAACACTTAACTGTGCTCTCTGAGGGTGGATTAGCCTCCTTTTTTCTCTTCAGGTATCCTAGGATTACCCAGCAACTAACTGGTGGGCGGAGCCTGCCCCACACCTTAGCTTTGCAGAGTGCCATAGAACTCTTTCTCTACTAATTTATTTGGTTTTGGCCATCACATTTACAAACAAACGATAACAAAACAAACCCACTTGTAAAGAGCAAGTTCAACAGAAAGGGCAGGGGAGGGGGCAGATGGTAATGCGTTCTCCCCTCTTGCTTAATTTCTATCCATTTGTAACATTACACGTGGAATTTTACTCTTCCAAGCAAGCATCACTGCTTTATTCTTACCTCTCTCTTTAAAAGTATTAAAAGTACAGTAATTTATTTGAAGTTCTAGTTTTCTTCTCAAAATAGCCTCACTTCTAAGGATTGCCTCCTCACTTCCAGTTATTGTGTTTTGAAGGGTATTCTCCATAAATTTCACATTACATATAGAATGCATGTGATATGAATAATAAGAGAAATATATCTCTGATTCTTTAGTCCTAGTATAAAAGAACCAGGTTAAGGATGAAATGTTACTCCTGGATTCTTGAGTCTTTCATTTTGTTTTAATCACTTGAAGTCTTTTAAATGAGTTGAACTTTGCCAGTTATATACAATTACGATCTAACAACTGGTGGTATATGTAAACTTTTTTAAACTGCAGGCAATATTAGTACAGAAAATTCATTTACAGACGTGGAAATTAAACAAAGACGTTAACATCAATTTTCCTAACATCAATTTGTACTGCAATTTCAGCCCTTCATGTGTGCAGGGACAGGGTTTTGGAAGGCATTCTGCTGTAGCCTTTTCAGTTGCTCTTTTGACAACTTATGGCCAAAGAGAGAAGTTAGGACCAGAGGATTTGACAATAGGCAGTGTGTTCTCAGAACTGAGAGAGTAGTTCTACGATAATCATGAAAGCAGAAAACATAGTAGTGCTGGTAGCAATTTTCACTTCAAAAATGCAATTATTTTTCTATTTGGGAATCAGAGCAAACTAAGTAACAAACAGTATTGATATTACTATGATAACCTATAGGCAGAAAGTGAAATTTGGGGATTGTGGATAATGTCACTTAGAAAATAATTTGCTGATTGGTTTGAGGAAAAAAGATGTGAAAATAACACAGGATGACCAAAAACATTTAGTAAATCTACGCAACAATTTGAGGTAAAAGAAACAAGATGACAAGAGAAATAAAATGAATTAAAGTTGTTTTTATTTTTTCTGACTGATGGTTCCAGAAGGTTTCCGGAGTAAGTGCACGTGGGTTAGAAAGTAATCTAGGAATGCAACATTACTCCAGGGTCTAGTTTCGAAAATTCTCAGAAGAAGGAAAGAAAAAAGGCTACAATGTAAGCTAACGAAAGAGTCAACAACAGTGCAGTCGAGAAATGGGCATTCAGCTGTTCCAAATCTGAGAGGCCCCGTCCCATATCCTGTGTGGAGCTATATCCAGGTGCTGGGAAGAAGGTGACACTTTGCTCTAGGGAATATTTATCCAGCCTGAGTCTGTGTCTCGGACATGAAGTAATAATGTGGATTGGAATCCAAAGAAGCAACAAAACTTAGCAGAAACTCACACTTCTAGATCTCCCTTGACCTTGGAAAGTTGCCCAGGACTTTCCAGAATCTAATAGAGGTCACACAGAACTTTTTTGTGTATTAATATAACTCTGTCATAGGAGTATTTATATCTAGTGTTTCTGAAATTGTCCAGAGTTCTGGGAAATAGGAATATACACCTAGAACTATTGGTGAAATACCCACTCAGGTGTTATAACAGTAACCTAGTTTACAGCTTATGATCTTTTTCAGATAGCTACTAACCAGGATTTTTTAGGAAAATAAAGTAAATGGCTTTCATTTGCTCCTGAGTTAGTTGTACCCTTGTACCCTAAAGCAATGGCTCATACTTCAGCGGTGGCCTACACATGACGTTAGCACAGGTAACTTCCTGGAACATTAAAACTTGGTTTTCTTATGATCCAATGCTGCTGCCTTCTCTAGTCAGACATTCAGGAAAGGGAAAATTAGGGTCATTGCACATATATTCTTATTCCCTGTAGTGCTGGTACTATAGTTCTTTACGGCCATTTCATGTTCTTGTGAAGATTTGAAATCAGGGAAATTTATATCACAGAAATACAACCAATTTAGAAATAGACTTGAAATTGATCTGTGTGGGATCAAATCCCAACTCCATTACATCCAGCTGTTGTAGTGGATGATCTTGAGCAATGTTCTTAAATTTACAATGGCACAATTTCCTCATTTTTAATATGCAGTTAATAATGATCCCACCTTCAAATAAATGCATAAATGCATAAACAAAATTTAGATGAGAACCTGACACATAGTAAAGAATATTACCTGCTATTTATTATTACATTATTTTTGTTAATAAAATGTCACCAGCCATTCTCCATTGGTAATTCCTCATTGACCACCATCCTTAGTAGGTGGGCTTCTTGGAATGCTGCCCAGCCCATGTCTCTTTTCTATCTCTCCCCCTTCCTCTCAACTTTACATTGTTTTTCCAGCATTCTTGTTAATATATTTTTTCCTGTCTCTTCCAAGTCATACTATTAGGGTCTCATATTCCATATTCTAAGTATTTTCTTGAATAAAGTTCTCTCTCTCAAAATTTTGATGACAACTAATACTTTTTTAACCAAGTACCTAATCATATTTGTAAAGTAAATTTTTATTCAGCTTGATAAATGAGTCAAAATACTTTAGGTCCCAACACATATGTAGGTGTAATTCAGCCAGCCTACTGAGTTACCCTCCTCTATCATAACATTAGCTAGATAGTTTCTAACTGACATTAGGCAGATATGAAGCAGAAGCCCGTTCTTCTTGATTCATACTATAAAGGCACATAAACATCCAGAAGCTACATAGAGATGGCAATTTCCAGTTATAGAATCATGAATCATTTGTTTTAAGACGTATTGAATGCCTACTCTATACATGGCTTTTTATTAAATGTAAAATTTAGTTAATGCAAAGATGAATAGATCCTTTAGGAACATACACTCTTACAAGAGAGTTACATAAATGTCTAAATAATTGTAATACAGGCATAATGATGTCAGTGCAAAGATTGTAGGAGGGAAGAATATAAATTATGGTAGGGTAGAGTCTGTTAGTGCTTTCCAGAAAAGGTGAGCATTGAAGGCCATAAAGGCTTTAGATAAATTAATATAGAGATATGAAATATGACTTCCACAAAGGTTGAACAAAGGCATGGAGGTAAGAAAGCACAGAAAAATAAATTTGGGTTGTTGCGAGTGTGCATTTTTTGACAGGATATTAGTTTGTAAAATTTCAGGTTTCAGAAGTAGGTGAGAATAATTTCATAGAAGGTTTGAAGAAAAGTTGATGGTTAGAACTTGTTTCTGAATACAATGAGAAATCAGCAAAAGATTCTGAGTAGGAAAATTATAAGATCAGATAGGGTAACTCTCTAAATGATAGATTAGAGACAGAAGACAAAAAGAACATTGCAGAGCTGGTTACAGGTGTCCCTTTCATACTAACCGCTTAATAACTATTCATCAAATTTTTGGTCAGTGAGATATGTGCTGATAGATCATCTGTGCTGAGGTGTAGACGTGAAGATAGATGCCAAAATGAGAAGCACAGTACACAAAATTGCCTTTAGATTTTAATCAAAATATCCTGTCCAATTTTGATTAAAACTAAAATTCTTGGGTTTTAGAATAACAGCATCTATGTCAGTTTTTCTTACCAAGATTCTTTCAATGTCTTTGAAAGGTCCCATATTTTACCAAGCTACCCCACTAACAAGTTAGCTTGCCATAGTTTCTTGGATAGTTGCAGAAGACATGAGACCCCTGGGTGAAAGATGAGAGAGAGGTTATCACAGCAGAGCAAGCAGCATAAATACCATGTTTGCAACAGTGTTTTGAGCCCCATTTCCCACAAGTGATGAAAAGAGGCCAGTTGGACCCTGAGCATGCAGTGGTTGTATTACAGGAGAGGAACTTTGTGCTTAGGATCCCCAATTTTTTTATGCTGGACAATAAGCATGCCTGCCTATTGCTCTTCAGGGAGATACTATATTCATCTTTTCAAAATGGTAAACAAGACTAACCTTTTCTCTGGAGAAAACCCTGTCTGTCTTTCAGGGTGTATTTGGCACATACACATTCTTGGAAAGACAGTCCTGAAGAAAGATAGTTTGTACCTCTGCTCATGAGATGTACAAAAAAGTGAAAGAGAGTCTCACATAGAATCAAATATTGTTTTGTCTCAAATTTGTCTAGTATTAGTAGTTTACTTAAATCTATTTAATACCTGCTTCACCCAAGTACCATTTATTAGGAAGTAGGAATGGAGGTCTCAGAGGAATATAGTACAGTCTCTGGTTTCAAAGAGCTGAAAGTCTTAGTGAATGATAGAGAGGAAAATATTTTCCCATAGTGGAAGCCGACAGTCATAATTGTACTAATACAGATATAGGCAAAATGCCCTCTGAAGAAAGAGAAGGATTCTCATTGGAAGACTATTAAATCACATGGATGTACCAGTATTGATTGTTAACTCTTGGATTTAGCACTATAGCAAAAATAACTCCAATAAATTAAACCCAACCTGAGAAAAAAATCTGGGACCATCTGGGAGAGATAAGGAATACTAATAGTTGGAATTAGGATTTTTGCTATAAGTTACCTGCTTTAGGATATGGGAAACATGTGTTATTAGGTTAAAGGAAATCAAATATATCTTTTATTGTCCTAAATACATAATTATGTTCTAAATATACACTAAACATAAAAGTGTTTTACTTTTCTTAGAGTTGTGTAGAGCATTGCACAACTAACTAGCTATTCCTTATGATACTCTGATGAACCATTACTAATCACCAGGTGGCAATTAAAGACAGTGAGTGAGGCTGTGAAAACAAAATGGATATTCTAGGATGTGCTCTAGAACCTAAACCTTTTAGCCATGGTTCAAAGTCACACTAATACACTGGGACTTAGAAAATCTTAGAGTGAAAATTATGCCTACAATATAAAAAAAATTGAGATGTTATTTATTACATAGTGGTTGTTTATGGGATGGGAGGCTTAGACCCATTATAGTATATAAGCAAGGAAAAAAATTTCTAAGGTGACATATATTGGCCATAGTAATTCATTTCTGCCAATGCAGATCACAAAAGAAAATTTTATAGTTTTGTTTTCTCTTTACAAATTACTTTACTGGTTTAATTAATCTGGGTCCCTTCCTAAATATGTATGGTAAACTAAAATGAATAGCTAAAACTGAAGCACTCATAAACTTGGTTTTAAATAAAAAGTAAAGATGTTAAAATGTCATAGACTAAATAATAAAATAGTCTATCAACCTACTTAGCCTACCATCATATTTTTTACACATTAGACTTATGTTTTCAGAAACAAATACATATTTCTTCATAGTTCTTAAAATTACCTCTGACCCCTAATATAGAAGTTTTGCTTCTGAGAGCTGAGCTTGCCTTGTCTGTCATAGGCCTAGCAAACAGACAAACAAAAACCTTATTTATTTAGTGTGAGCATTGGTTTGTTACGCTTGTGATTTTTTTCAATCAGGTTTCATTATTGATGTCACAAAGGTTAGGTACAGTTTCATGACATGTTGGCACCAAAATCTCTCTGAGGCTCATGACAATTAGCATATATATAAACTTGACTTTATTTTTTAAAATAAAAAACAGTAATAAAACACTTTTACAAGTCACATGTAAAACTCTGAACATTTGCAAATAACAGATAACATGTATATCCAAATAATACTTTCTTACCCAATTTACAAGTATAATGTTTGCATAAAAGAGAATGCTATTTAAGCAGCAAATGTAAATTTATTCTATATTTTGATGGGTTAAGAATCCACTTAGAAAGTATTTGATGGGCACATGGGTTGTGAAACTCTCAAAGTCATTAGATGAGGAGGAAGTAATGAATAGTATTTCTGCTTTATAGGATATTTGCTTGTTTTGCTTCTCTCAAGTAAGATTTAAGAATTTCATTATTCTGAATGGCTCAAAATGTCCATCTAAGTCCCGATAGTAGCTGTAGACAGATCAGAACTAAAATGAGTTGCCTGATTGTTGTGTATCAGTAATGAGTATGCCGGTGGGGCTTTGGATCATTAAAAAAATAATTAAATAAAGCATGAAAATAAATAAAATAAAACTAGCCTTGGGAAAAACAATAAATTATCACTTTGTAATCACCAAATGATGTACTTTAATGAGAACAGCAGGCAGGATGTAGTAAACAAACCATTAAATTGTGAATAGGCCAGTCAGCACATGGTATAGTGGTGCCACACACAAAAGAACAATAACTTACTCGGTTGTCTCTTTTATTCAATACTCCATAATGTCTAAATCAAAGTTTCTAATGCATTTTTAAAAATGCAAGTTATAAAAATCTGCAGTGGAGTTCTGGATCAGTAAGCACTGTCAGGATAGATTACAGTTCTGCACAATCTCTGCTGTAACAATATCATGATGAATGGAGAATGACACCAGCTGCCCATTTATCTCCTAAGATTACTCCTTTGATGATATTGATTCTTTCCTGGGCTTCTTAGACTCAAAATTATAGCTCAGGTACTCAGATATTTGTTTTGTAAAGTATGTTCTAAATATGGTCCAATGCTTTCCTCTTTGGCTAAGATGTACTGGTCATTAGGTAACAAAAAATTAAATCATTGCCTATTAGAACAAAAATATATTAATTTTGTTTCATTTACAGGATAAATCACAATTCTTAAATTGTGTTTATATATATTTTTTCAATGGACATTATTGATCATATGCTTACAGTGCAATAAACATTGAGGCACAGGATACTTTAAAATACCTAAATTAGATTCACTCATTCCAAAAAGCCCAGAAACTCTTAGGAAGTAGGGAAGGAGAAATAATAAATAATAATATTCAATGAAATTATGAAGTTTGAATAAGGTGTCATATAACCAAACAGTATAAAAACATCTAACTGGAAACTAGAAGCTAATAACAAAGCTTTGATGAAAGAGATGAATTTACAGAAGGATAATAAAAGTTTGAGCTAGTTTTGAAGGGGTTTTCCAGCCAGAGAAAGATACAAATAATATTCCAGGTATGTGGTATAAAGGTACAGAATTATTCGTAATATTTGGAAATGGCCTTTAGTTCTACCTGGCAGGATGATAGGATGTAGAGGGAAGGCTGTTTGAGAAGACAAGGGAGGTGAGAAGAGAGACAGAGAGAGACAGAGAGGGAGGGAGTGAGAAGAGGAGGTAAGGAAAAGAGGAGAGGAAGAGAGAGAGTTGTAAGTCAAAGTCAGATTATGAAAAGCCCTAAGATGTTTTTGGTTTGTTTGGTTTTCTTTAACCTGAAGGTTGAAGAGTCACTTAATGAGCATTGAGGATGAATTATATGAAGAAAAATGTAAACCAGGGTGAGGGGGTAAGGCCACTGTTGTAATGGTTCTAATTATTGCTTGCACTGCTGTTGAAGGTTGAACCACTGCAAAGCCCATGGAAACTGAAGCAAGGGAATGGATTTTGATGTAATTTTAGAGGGAGCATCAACAGTATTTGTTGCTTTAGCAGTGGATGAAGAAGTAAGGAGCCTACTTTTTCCTGATTGTAATTTCCTATGACTGAGAAAAAGATGAGTTTTAGATAAGATAATACTTGTTTTCCATTTTTTCCATGTAGTAATTTAACAACCATGATCTGGGTTCCTCCTTTCAGCAAAGCCCAATGCTATGGAGTATACTGTAATTAAAACCCCCATTTCATGTGCTATTTTTTCCTGGCATTGAAAACATAGAAATCTATTAAAATACATCCTCTAAAAGGTATGGATTTCTAACTAGTGTTTGTAGAGGCATCTGATCTTCTGTATTTATCAGTTTACTCCTTTGGGACCTGTTATTAAAGCCAAGAACTTAATCTCATGAAAAAGGACTGTGTGTTGTTCCACTAGCATTCATGCAGTTCTAACTAAAATGACAAGAGTGAAGGCCATTAAAAATTAATGCTTGAAATCGATCAGAGATAATGAAATTGCATTGGCCCAAGTATTAATCAATTTTAATAATTGTGTGTTACAATGGTCTTGCAATAAAAAGGCTGTTATCTTCAATTCAGCTCACTTATGCTATGTCTAGATGATTGTAACACAACTGTTTGAAAAGTGTAGCTATTTTCAACACCTGTGCTGTAAACAGTTTTATTGTTGACCCTTTTTGTTCTTTGTAAATTCCAAACAAACCTGAGTTGTCTAATTGGTTGATAAAACTATTCAAACCAATTCTTGCTTTATTGTTATATTGATATAATCTTAAAAAGTTAGTTTTACAATAGCAAAGACTTGAAACCAACCCAAATGCCCATCGAAGATAAACTGGATAGGGAAAATGTGGCACATATACACCATGGAATACTATGCAGCCATAAAAAACGATGAGTTCGTGTCCTTTGTAGGGACATGGATGAACCTGGAAACCATCATTCTCAGCAAACTGGTACAAGAACACAAAATCAAACACCGCATGTTCTCACTCAT
>CAUYQU010017633.1:0-18510 GCA_963574635.1 Cheracebus regulus
GGGAGGTAGCATGGGGAGAAATGCCAGATATAGGTGAAGGGGAGGAAGGCAACAAATTACACTGCCACGTGTGTACCTATGCAACAATATTGTATGTTCTTCACATGTACCCCAAAACCTAAAATGCAATAAAAAAATAAATAAATAAAAAACAAAAAACAAAACAAAAAACAAAACAAAACAAAAATTATTGGAAAAAAAAAATTTACATGGAAAAGGGAACAGTGTTGGAATTGGGAATGGAAAAAGTTCATGGAGACTTGGGGCAGGACTTTAAAGATAAAATCTCACTCCTCCTGTCCTTTTCCACTACCACCTTTGAGATTCCAGTTTATGTCAACCAAATGTAACTCCAGAAAATCAAAGAAAGGAGATGAGCTAGGAGAGTATCGTATTTGGGAACTTCCCACAAGGAATCTACCCTCTTTAAGTCAGTTTCTGCAATAGCTGCTGCAACCACAAACCAAAAAAATCTTTACATGTATTGTTGAAAAGCTACATATGGGTAGGTTTAATGAGTAAGATATAGACCCTGCCTTGCAAAAATTAACAGTGAAAGAATGAGATCTGCTGATACTCTATTGGCTTTTGTTTTCAGAGTTATACTACTGGTAACCACTGTAGGAGTCAAGGGAAAACTTTCCATTTGCCCTCTTATGGTTTGTTGAAAAGTCAGTGGACAAAAGGAAGATCAGTAGAAGAAAAGGTATATAAATGCAATAATGTGTAAGTCATGCAAAATAAAAGAAATCTTAGCCTAATTTCCAGTGAAAAACTTAGGAAGCAAGCAATCTTACTTGTAATATACCAGATGCAGAGCCCAGGACAGAGGATTGAGTTATGAAAACAATGCTTGAAGGATCTGACATCTTTCAGCATGGACAAGAAACAGAGCTGGACCAGCAAGGGCAGAATCATACTGAATGTGGCTGTGCTCTGTAGCTGGTGGTCCAGGCTGCTGTGGACACATGTATGTTCCCTGGTCTCACCATGGCCACTTCTCTACCTCAGAATCTAAAGGCTCAAAATGAAAGACAAACTCACAGACAAATCAGAACAAGTATCAAAAAGTCACAGAAGCAATAGTTCTGTGACCATAAAACATCTATGAGAAACAGAATAAATTCATCTGACCAGTAGACCCAGGCAAAAATGTCTAAAATTCTTAAAACATTTTTATTTTCCCAACAATTGTAAAAGTAGCTTTACTTTCCACAGATTACCAATGTCTCATGAACTTGAAAAGCATTTGGGCTAGTTACTTAATTTATGAGTACTCGTGTTTTTATAACTTAATACCTGGTATACAATACACAAACAGCCATGTGTGCATGTATGTTTAAAAATATTGACAAACACAAAGTTCTTATAACTAAAATTTTAATCATGAGATCTATAAAATTTACTAGTTTAAAAGGACAGTTGGATTCAAACTATGTCTTTGTAAATGGAACAACTTAAAATTTGCCTGTCCCACATGGCTGAAGTCCTTACTGAATTTTAGAGAAAACCTGTTAGCAAATTTACATTTTAAAGTACAGAGAGAGACTTTAAGCTTTTATAAGAAGGAGTTTGGGTATGTGAGAGGATGATTAAAGATGGATGCCAAGGTAACACAAAAACATAAGAATTTACCACAGGATTTCATTAGGAGACCAATTTTATTTAGATAAATAGTTTCTAATTTAGCCTCCATTTTCTAATTGGACCACTGAGCTCAGGGTGTAGCCCATTAATAAATGGAACCAACAAAGCATTTGCAGTTTTCAGAACCTACTAATTTTATATTTGAAATGCAGGTATAGCAAGAAAACAGAGAATTTAGAACCTCACAAATTAAGGATCCCATTTTTACACTGAATCCCAGGTACTCTCCAAGAAAGGAAAGCACCATGACACCAGGCCATGCAATGTTCCACAGTGCCCCTACTACAAAGACGTTTCCCTGAGGCTGGTGGGTGACCCAATGCAAATTAGCCTACTCTGTTATCAGCCTAATATGCATAGTAGTCTAGTGATTATGATTACTAACATTACTGTAAAGTAACAGTTTCAAATATTTCTTGATTAACAATGATACCTCTTACATCCCTTATGGGAGTCTTATCCCTCATTGATGAACATTTGTTCCTCATTAGCTCCAAGTGTTCAAACCATGCCTTTTTTTTATCTAAACACACAAAGAAATGAGTAGCTCCCTGCATTGACAATCATTCACTTTAGCACTGCCAGCCACAGTAATCCCTGCTACCCTGAAACATAAAGACATCAGAGAACTCAGTGCAAAAGAGAACAGAGTTTTAGAACTGAGAGAAACCTGCCCATGACTTTTGGAATTCCACAAGGAAGTCAGAAGCCCTCCCCACAGCCCCCAAAAGAGGATATGTGGTGCCTTTTTCTGTGTTGCTCACGGGGTCTCAGAATCATCAGAAGCTCCTTCCTAGATGCCTTCATGTGTTATCAAAGATGGCAAAGAGGCAGAAGGGGCAGAAGTAAATGAGAGAACAATTTTTAGAGGAGCCAGTGTGGGGAGATTTTAAGTTTTCTGAAAAAGGCAATGACATTTTACATTTTTTTCTGGCAAAAATCATATCAATAAAAAAGGAAGCAGACAGAGGGGCCAAACATATAATTTAAGAAAAGTTTTAGTCAACTAAAAAAAAAAAATCCCAGAAACACAGTCCAACAGAGAGTGTGAATATTAACTTTTAATTAAGTTGACTTCTGACCATAGTGTTTTTAAAAATCTTTTAAAATGTCTTATCAGATTTTTACCTGGGACAAACAGCCAATATACCTGGCTTTGGAACTTCTTTTCTCTTTTCTTTTAAACCAAGGTAGCTTTTGGAGTAACTTGCCAAAACCAATAAGCCTTCACCAGTGTTGTGACTTAACTAAGGATGCACCAAGTATCTCCCTATCTCCAAAGAGGGCAACGCGGTCCTCACAAGATCCAGAACAGCTCCAAAGACAGCTCAAAGAAAAGAAAGCTTTGCTACCCACAAGTGGAGTACAACCCACTTTTCTGTTGTGCCATATTCTCTAGGGTCTCAGCTTCTCAACTGACCATCTGCACACAAAGACCAACCATCCTATGTGCCTACAGATGGAAGATTAAAGTAGACAGTAAAATAGGATATCAAAAGCTGCCCATTAAAGGGAAAAGGCTGAATAGCAAATGGATCAATAACAAAGGTCAAGAGTCATACAAATATCAAACCAAAATTTCATAAACATTTCTACTCCTGAGTTAAAGGACTTAACATTTTCAGAGACTGGTTCCTTGAGTGGGAATCAAACCAGTGCATGGGTGTGAAAGCACAGAATTCTAATCAGTAGACTTCTATGAATATTGGTGTAACAGTAACAATTATTGTTTTGTTTACTCCTCTTAAGTATACCTTCCATCTTCTGGCATTCAAATGCATTATTATAAAGTAAGAGCTTCAAATGTTTCTTAATTAACAATGATACCTAGTACTGTGACAAAATAGAATACTAATAAAAGGATTCTGTGGCTCCAAATGAATAGAATAAGTGGCACACATCTTTGAAGTCTCATTAATCTTTACTTAGGAGCCATGAGAGCAACACTGACCACTCAGAATGTTTAAAAATTTTTGAAACATTAAAAGCCTAGGGGATGAGTTATGGAAAATTTCATTGGAAATCTCTTTTCATAAAGTAAAACAAGGGCATCAATATGAACAAAATAAAGCAGAGTGAGAGTATAACTTTTATTTTTTATTTTTATTTTATTTTATTTTCTTAAGATGGGGTTTCACCATGATGGCCAGGCTGGTCTTGAACTCCTGACCTCAGGTGATCCACCCACCTCGGCCTCCCAAAGTGCTAGGATTACAGGCATGAGCCAACGTGCCCAGCCGAGAGTATTACTTTTATAACAAGAATGCCCTTCAATTGTCACTTAAATGCTAGCACCAACATTCTCACCATTGTTGGTTTATTATTTCTACTTTAGTAAGAGGCCTTGTGTTGTCCTCTAAAACAGTTTGCAAAGCCCTAGTAGCTTTAAACGAGTCATGTGCTCCGTGGCATGTCATTCTATTGATTGGAAAACACATCTGATAATGAACAAGAATAATTAGCACTTGGAATTGTGTTTTGTAATGCACATGGTGGTTAAGGTACCATCCAGAATATAGAAAATGCAAATTCACAATCCAATGAAATTTGCATATTTATATTCTGTTGAAAAAAGAAACATCACAAGTATAATAACTCTAGGCTATAATTAGCAAATTTTGCTATCAATTATGAAGTGTTTTTCTTCCCCACCCCCCTTTTCTTTTTTAAAAAGACGGTGTCTTGCTCTGTCACCTAGGCTGGAGTGCAGTGGTGCAAACTCGGCTCAATGTAGCCTTGACCTCCCAGGCTCAAGCAGTCCTCCCACCTCAGCCCCCCAGGTAGCTGGGACTACAGACACACCACCATGCCCAGCTAATTTTTGTATTTTTTGTAGATATGGGTTTTTGGCATGTTGCCCAGGCTGGTCTCGAACTCCTGAGCTCAGGCAATCCACCAACCTCAGCCTCCAAAGTGCCGGGATTACAGGCATGAGCCACCGTGCCTGGCCAAATGAATTGCTTTTTATCAGTTGCATCATAAATGGCTAAAACACTGGTTATATTTTATTCTATAGTTAAAATGACATAGAATAAATTGTTTGTATTAGTCATTAGAACTGAATTCCATTAAAATTCTTAATTCAACACAGATTAAGCTGTGTAGCAAACTCTGGGTCGTCTTTTAGTTCAAAATTCAGAATTCCAATCCCAGGCATTAAAAAAGTTCCCTTTGAATAGTTGTACTCACTGGTGCTATTTTAGAAGTCTTAAACTTTCATTTTCTCCCTTCACATGTTAATTTAGTCAGAACAGGTATGTGTGACATCTGTGCACATATGTTCCCTGAAGAATTCTTGGGAGTAGAGGATCAGTCCTGCACCTTTGAATCAGACCTCTTATGATGAACATACTTGAAACCACTGTTTCTGGATCTGAGAAACAACACTTCCTCCTTATCTCTAAAACAATCTGTGTTTTATGTAGTGGGCAATTTAATGAGTTGCTCTTCTCTTGCTTTCTCTACCGTATTCCACTTTTCCAGCTGGGGTCAAGCTTGGGACTCATTCTCTTCTGGGCTTCGAAGTCAGCCTGGCAGGCCCAGCCCCAGAGCTAAGGCCTCCTCACAAAACCAGCTTTGTAACAGGCTCTTTGACTGTAGAGGAAACCCAACAGAGCAGGAAGTTTCTTTAATCAACTCTTGGGAGCTCTGACAAATGCTCTTAGCATTTTCAACAGGCATTCTGATTTCCCTGTGAGGTTTCTATGGCTCCTTAGTCAACATTTTCCAATACTGACTTTGGAAACTTTGAGTAAGTACATCAAGAAATAGTGTCTGTTTCATATGAAAAACTTGTCATTTCAAAAATGACTGGGAATATCAGTTATATTTGGGAGCTCACTGAAATGTCTTCTCCTATGGGCAGACACATACTTCTGGAGGGGAAGTCCCAGATGGTCAGGAGTTCCCACTTACTGATGCCGATGGTCTGGGGGAGGGCGATGCTCACCACACCACAGTTCACAATCAAAGTGCTCCTGATCTGTCAGAGGATCATGGAAAGGTAGGGATGCGGCAAGCCTGAGCACAGAGTCAGCTAAAAACTAGCCCTTTTCTGTGTGCAGATTTTGTAGTGCGTGAACATCGCTCAATTGCCCCATCCTGTGGATCAGTTATGTTGTTAAAAATCTTCAAAAGTGTTTCTGCCCAAATCCTAAGTCATAAACTTCTGTGACTCTCCTAAATCTTGTGTCTGCTATGGCTCAGTGTGTGTTACTGCAGGGTCAGATAATCCTAGAACTATAGGGGAGGAAAAAGAATTTTTCTGCCTTTCATGGTTCTTAACCAGAATTCCCTAAATCAAAAGACAGATTAACAAGAGGGAAACAAGCAAGAGTTTATTAATATGTAATTCCTCTTGTATACGTGGGAGAAAATTAATAAATCTCTAGATCTCGAAAAAGAGTTAAACCTCAGGCTTAAATACCATCATTTGCTGAAATGAAGAAAGAAAGGTATGAGAAAAGTCTTTAGATGGCCTGAAAAAACACTATAAACCAAGCTTGTCCAACCCACGGCCCATGGGCCTCATGTGGCCCAGGACAGCTTTGAATGAAGCCCAACACAAATTCATAAAACTTTCTTCAAACATTATGAGATTTTCTTGTTAATTTTTTTTTTAAAGCAATCAGCTGTCATTAGAGTTAGTGTATTTTATGCATGGTCCAAGACAGTTCTGCCAGTGTGGCCCAGGAAAGCCAAAAGGTTGAACACCCTGCTGTAAACAGAGTTAAGATTTGTTGTGCAGATTTAAATATCAATTTAAAGGCATTAGCCTTCTCTACTGACAAAAAATCTCTTGAGGTTTAGTCCTTCTCTTCCTGGTAAAGAGAGGGAGGTTTCCTTTCAAATAGATGTTTCCTTTATAGATGTAAGTTTCCTTATAAAAGGGCAACTTTGCAGAGCTACTCCTTCCTATGCCTGCAGTTTCTCAAGATAACCAGCTGACAATAATCAATATGCTAAAGAGATATATTTTTGAAGCCATCTTTGCAAAAACTATTTGCAGAGAAATCTGACATAGCTGACTCCATCTTGCTTCTAACTTCGCAAGCTAACTGTCTTTGCTCATTCCTATGCATAGGAAAAGCTAGCTATAGGAGGGATTTTGTTCATAGTTTAAAACAAAAATGATAATAGTCCTTTCCCAAAATAAACCCCTTCACTCTGCAGAAACCAAAAGTGCCTTTGTAAAACTCCACAATATTAGAATTATGGTTCAGGAGTCATGTATCCAGAGGTTAAAAGAATTTTAACCTCTCCAATTGCTCCTATATATAGCTTCACTATTGCAAAACCTAAAACTGGTGTTTGAGGTATCTTTTAGACCTTGCAACCTTGTATTATGATGGACCAGCTGGCACCAGCCACCTAGACCAGTAACCCATACCAAGAAATGAACTCAACCAGTCCTCTAACCTGTACTCAGGAAACACTCAACACAAGAAGAGAGTTTTAACCCCCTATGATTTCATCTCCAACCCAACCAATCAGCATTCACCATTCCTTAGCCCTCTATCCACTAAACTATCCTTGAAAACCCTAGCCTCCAAATTGTCAGGGAGGCAAATTTGAGAATTATCTCTCATCTTCCTCACTTGGCTGGCTCTGTAACAATTAAACACTTTCTTTTCTTTCTCTCTCTCTTTCTTTGTCTCTCTCTTTCCTTCCTTCCTCCTTTCCGTTTCTTTCTTTCTTTCTTTCTTTCTTTTTTTTTTTGAGATAGAGTGTTGATTTGCCACCCAGGCTGGAGTGCAGTGGCATGATCATATTGACTCACTGCAGCCTCCATCTCCTGGTTTCAAGTGATTCTCCTGCCTCAGTCTCCTGAGTAGCTGGGATTACAGGCATGCACCACCACACCTGGCTAATTTTTGTATTTTTAGTAGATAAGGGACTTCACCATGGTGGCCAAGCTGGTCTCAAACTCCTGACCTTAAGTCAGATCTGCCTGCCTCAGCTTCCCAAAGTGCTGGGATCACAGGTGTAAGCCACTGTGCTTGGCCACAATTAAACACTTTTTTTTTTTTTTTTTTTTGCTGCAAACACTCCTGCTGTTCTCAGTGCATTGGCTTTTCTGGACAGTGAGCAAGAAGAACCTGTCAGGTGATTACATTTTGGACTGGCATATTCTGGTCTCCTACAGTCATATTTTTGGGTGGTGTGTCCTGGACCTCAAAAAAATGATGTATAAAATATTGGGTTACAGTTTGTAGAAAATAAAAATAAATAAAAGTTCTTCAAAGCTTTCCTCTTAGTTCATTTTAACTAATAGCTTCTTTAAAAGTTAATTTACTCTAGACGCTTTGCTAATACTCCTGAGTATCTGTTAGTCATAATAAATAAGTGTATCCAGTGTTCTAGTTCTTACACTTTAACCTAAATATTTGCCCTGACGTGCCTGGACAAGCCCAGGCAAGTCTTGGAGATAATAGCTTATTCTTCTTTCTTTCTTGGAAATAGTTTTGCCTCTCTAAGTATTCCTTAAGTTACTTCCTCTTTTCCTTTGTTCTCCTCTGCCCTTACCTATTTAGGAAAGTTTTAAGTTGTTAGCCAACTGGGTGCAGCCTAGACTGTGAGGCCCAGCTCCAGCCAATGGAAGCAGGGCACAGCAGTAGGGGCCAGTCCATAAGGGATAAATATGTTTGCCCTTCCTTTGTTCAGTGTACTCCCCTGGCAAACTGCTGGCAAGTGTAACCTTTCTGCAGAAAGTAAAGTTGCCTTGCTGAGAGAAAATTTATATTCGAGTGCTGCTACTTTTGTGGCACTGAAAATTTACATATAATATAGTTCAACAGCCATTTGTTTCTAAAGATAGATGAAAATAATTTAAATATAATTTAGATTTTATAATTACTTCTAGAAGTTATTATAAATAGCTAAGAGTTATATGTTATAAATAGGTAAGAATTACCAAATTCAATCTATGCAGTAGGCATGTACCAAGTACCTCTGTTTTCTTATCTTCGTGAGATATCTCTGTGGTAGGTACTATTATTCACTCTTCTTTTTTTAACTTGTTTATTTTTTTGAGGCAGAGTCTTGCTCTATTGCCCAGGCTGTAGTGCAGTGGCAAGATCTTTGCTCGCTACAACCTCCGCCTACCAGGTTCAAGTGATTCTCATGCCTCAGCCTCCCAAGCAGCTGGGATTATGGATGTGCACCACCACACCTGGATAATTTTTGTATTTTCAGTAAAGACAGGGTTTTACCATGTTGCCCAGGCTGGTCTTGAACTCCTGGCCTCTAGTGATCTGCCTGCCTCGGCCTCTTAAAGTGCTGGGACTATAGGCATGAGCCACTGTGCCCAGCCAGTACTATTTACTCTTATTTTACAAATGAAAACGGAGGTTGAGAGAAGATAACTTGACTGGCTAAGAAGTGGTAAAATTCAGTCCTGAACCTAAGGGTACCTTAGGCCAAGTGTGTAGTTTTATCTACTGTCAAAAGACAAAATTACAACAAATTTAAAGATCTTAATGGGCTTTTATTTGCAATTCTAAAATTTGGCACACCTCATTCTGTAAAATGGAATGAGCATTCAGATGAGCTGAGCAGAAGAAGTTGGTTTTGTAGACAGAAAAGGACTGAAGAAAGCAGAAATAGAAAACAAAAAGTGGATGCTTGTTTCAAAAGTTACCTTCCTTATAAAGGATGAAGCCGAGGAAACTTCTTTATTATGCTGGCTAACTCTGGCTTGTGTGGGGATTTGGCTGTATTCTTTCATTCTTTTGATTTCTTGGAAGGTCAGATAAATAGCTTAATTTAGGGTTGGTGCTGTGGAACTTCAGCATGAGTGACTCCATTTTGGTTTGGGCTGTTGGGCATAGTGCAGAAGTGCAATTCAAACAAATGTCCTCCTATAAATTTTATTTAACATTACTGTAACCACCCAATGAGTCCTTCTTGCCTGCTCTCCAGATAGAGCCAATTTATCAAGGCTGGGGAATTGGAAATAGAGAAAGAATTTTACACACATAAAGTCAGCTAATGGGAGACTGGAGTTTTATTATTACTCAGTTCAGCCTCCCTGAGAATTTGGGGGCTAGAGTTTTTTTAAGATAGTCTGGAAGAAAAAAGGGAGACTAGGCAATGGGTGCTTGTTGCTGATTAGTTGGGGGTGTCATTATAGGTGGGGCACAGGAGTGGCTGAAGAGTCCAGGTAGAGTCGTGATCATCAGACATGCAAAAAAAAAGCCACAAAAGATATCTCAGAAGGCCAATCTTAGGTTCTACAATAGTGATGTTATCTGCAGGAGCAATTGGGGAAGTTTCTTTTCTTGTGACCTCTGGGACAATGGCTGCAACAATCATTTATGACTGCTCCTTAGCAAGATTCAGCCTCCTCCATCCTCCTAGCCAAGTGGTCTCTTCATTAGCTTTACAAAGATAGCTGAGTTTTGGGGAAGGTCTATTCTCATTTAAACTATAAACTAAATGTTTCTCAAAGTTAGCTTAGCCCAAGCAGGGGAATAATTGAAGGCTAAGGGCAAGAAGGGGTTTCACTACCATAATTTTCTCACTGTTAGAATTTTTGCAAAAGTGATTTCATTACTATGCTATTGTTTTTGCCCCTAACCAGTCTTACCTGTTTTGTTTTTACCTCCCAGTCAAAAATCTCAGCTTATTTTCTCCATTTCTCTGGCCTTTGGGAAAGCTCTAACCTTTCTCTTGAATCTCAAGTTCGTCTTTTTTTCTGAGCCTTAAGTTATTGTCAGGAGAAACATAATTAAAAATAAAATCTTCTCTCAATGGAGAAAACCTCTCTACAAAGGCAGAAGAGGTAAAAATAAAATTGTACTTTGGAAAAAGTATAAAACAATGTGATATGTGTCACAAGCTACCCACTAAAGTGACTGCAAACATAAAAAGAAATATTACTCGTATATACCCAGGTGAAAGATACATTGGGTAGATTTTGCAATTTGCAGGCAACTAACAAGTTAGGCCCATCTCCTCCCAGGACGCTGGGAGATGGGACCTTATCTTCCTTGATGGTTACATTTCAAAGAGATGGTTTCTGGGTCCTTGAGGAAACATTCCTGAGTTGTGGGATATATGTAACTCTTTTAATAGCTAAATAAATCTCTTGCCTATTTAGCCATTAGAAAAAGTTACATACATTTTTGCAGACTAAAGAAAGAAATCCTGAAAAATGTGACAGGGGAAGGATTAAATTTATTTTTAATTTGTATTTTCCTTTTATACTATTTAAATCCTAACTCTTCAGGATTCTATTAACTTTGACCCACCCTTCTCCCTGCATCCAGCTTTTGCTATCACTTCCTCTTCACTGCCCCTGCTCCAACAATTTCCTTAAAAATTTGCCTTGGTGACTTCACCTGGGATTTTACTTCTCTCATCTGGAGTCTTCAACCACCCTAAAGCAGCTAGCATTCCCAGACACTAGTCTCTTAGTCTATTTCCTTTCCTAGGAAACAGCACTAGAATAATCATTAGCTTTTCTCCAACTAAATCTATATTTCACTTACTCTGGAGGCTAGACTGGGATGACTACCAAATACACGAGCTGGGAGAACCCTGCCCTACCCCAGCATTTAATGACTCAGATTATGATTTTTCAGAAGAGGTCAACCACTAGGAAGTATTGGGAAAAAGGTAAAAGTGGCCCATCAGACATAGATCTACCTTCCAGTTAAAAGACTGGGGTGGCAACTGAAGTAGAGTGCAATTAATTTACTGCATGACTTTATATAAATCAAGTTTCAGTGGACTCTCAGGCTTATGAATTGCATTGTTCAGTATTGGAGTTGTCTCCTGAGGGTGCCTACCCTCAGACAATTTCTGTCCTTCGGGAAAAATAATCTCAAACATTACATTGTAAAATCTGATAGGATATTAGCCAGGTTTGCAACCATTAGCAAATTTATGTCAGCAGAACTGATGGCCAAACACTGTTCTTCAAACACTCAGCTGAATTGGTTTTAACGTCTTACTGGTTTCCTCGTTAATTAATGAGTTAAATAAAGTCTTTGATGAATGTTTATTTTACGTTTTTCTGAGAATGAGTGATAGTTTTAACTTTTTGAAAAATTATATTTTAGTCTTAAGTTTTAGAATTTTCTGGGGTGGGGGGTCCTATTAAGGGAGGGTGCCAAGCTCCCTGGGAACCAAATCTAAAACTCCAGGGGTTTTATAATGTGGGTGTTATAAGGTGGGAACAAGGACTTCAGGTTACTTTTTTTAAGTGTTGGAATAGAGGGATCTCCTTGTGCTGGAATCTGTTGCTTTCAGAAGAAAAACTAAACCTGGTCTGTTTTAGAATCTATCTGCTTTCTTAAAGTTTCAGTTTGATTATGTTGCATTTAGTGTAAGTGACTCCACTTTTGTCTGGTATAGTCTGTTGAAGCCTAGTGTTTAAGCTCAGTCCAAAACAGAGGCCTCCCATTATTTTCTTTAAAAAGCCTTCCCTTTTGAACAGGTTGTGACTTAGGTGAGAGTGTGACCAAAACTTAGGGCTTTGGTGCCCCTCTCAGTTACCATCATTTTGGGTTTCAGGTCTCAGCAAGTCATTCACAGGTTATTATGTCCTCATGGTCACACATTTGAGTTTTTGTTGTTCCAATCAAAGAGAGACCATTTGCCATTCTGTGGATGGCTGCATGAAAACATTTAAAACTTCTGGGAGAATACAGTGTGCCGGGAAAACTATTATGACTATCAGGAAGATAATACCAAGAGTTTGGAGTATGTTCCTTAGCTAGGGTCCCCATGAATAAAACCAACAAAATTAAGTAGATCAAAGAATGAGCTAGTTAGAGTCTGCTCTTTTCACCTGAGGAGGCTGTTTTGTTAATTTTCTACAACTGAATCTCTGTAATACCCAATACATTCCCCCATGTGAAACAAGAAGTGTCAGCAACTGTACAGATACTTGTCTGTCTACCAGTAAGTAATCTAGGGCACTTGTATTATCTAGCACATCTTTAGCAATAGGTTTAAACTGACCTCTCCTAAACACTGCTGCTATGGTTTGAATGTTTAGTCAAATATTTTGTCCCCTCAAAAACTCATGCTTTGGAAACTTATTTATCCATGCAACAATGTTGGGAGATGGGGCCTGATGGGAGGTGTTTAGGTCCTGAGAGCTCTGCCCTCATGAATAGATTCATGTTATAAAATGGTGAGTTTGGCTCCTTCTTGCTCTCTCTCTTTGACCTTCTGTCATGGGATGATGCAGCAAGAAGATCCTTGCAAGAAGCTGGCACTTCAATATTGAACTTTCCAGCCTTCTGGAAATAAATTTCTCTTCATTAAAAATTACCCAGTCTGTATTATTTATAGCAGCACAAAATGGACTAAGACAGCTTCTATTTATTTATTTATTCATTCATTCATTTACTAAATAATCATTAAGCACTTACTATTGTAAGACACAGTGCTAGATACTATAAATACAGTAATGAAAAGACTAAAGGCCCTATCCTTAGGCAGTTTAGACAAAAAGTCAGTAACCTAATAGAGTAAGTAATATTTTCAAAAGTGATAAGTGCAATGAAGAGGACAAAACAGGGTTGGAAAGAGGAACTATTATAGATTAGGTGGTCAGGGAAGCCCTTGTGAAAGAAGTGGCAGGGAGTCAAGAAAGAGCCATGCATGGGAAGATCTAGGGAAAAGCATTCCAGGCAGAGGGGGCCATAAAAGCAAAGGTCTCAAGATGAGAACACACCTGGCTGGTTTGAGAAGAAGTCGGAAGCCAGATCACCATGGGTGTTGCAGGCTGTGAGAAGACTGGACTTTACTGAAAGCATGATATGAAACCACTGGAGAGTTTCAAGCAGGAGAGTGGCATGATTGTGAGTTATCTTCTGTAGGGACTGTTTAGACTGCTGGGCATTCAGAAGTCAGACAAATATGGGGCTTTAGGAAAGCTATTTCATCTCTCTTAGCTACAGATTCTTTATCTGTAAAGTCAGTAAAATGATAATTGCACTACAAGATTGTTGTGAAGATAAAGTGAGACTGAAATCCTGCACACCTTACTTTCCTGATGGAGTCATGGCTCACTTAGATAAGTGTGACTGCACTAAGCCAGGCTGGGCTGACTTAGCCACTTGAAGATCCAGATGACATCTTCTGAATGATCCTTGCTTTGTCTCTGAGTTCAGAGAGGGGAAAGGGAGGTAGAATTCAGCTAGATAGGGAACAGGGGTGGAGGTTAGAATAAGAATTTAAATGCATGCTTTATGAGCCCTGACAAGTCTGCAAGTCTATTGAGTGAGTGTTTGTTTGTTTAGTAGCAGGTAGATGCAAAATAATCCTATTATTCTTGTGAAAGCTTAAGTAACTTGCATACAGCTGGTAGGTAATGCAGCTAGTACTAAAAGCAAGTTCTATTTGACTCCAAATCCCACACTTGTAAGGCACACAGTAGATATATATTAGCATTTTCATATGGTTTGACCAATACCAAGTAGCAATTTTTGAACTCAAAATATTTGAATATTTTGGAATAAAAAATAAACTCTTCTGTTACATTTTCTATCCCCTATAAATTCATTCCCTGCTTGGGTAGGAAAAAACACATGTAGATTTTATAATAGATATTTTAGATTTGAGATCTGTAATCTTCTGTTCTTCTAGAGAATAAATATTCCTGATATGTTAAAAAAAAAATCAGGTTCATTTAATTTCCCCTTAACAATAAAACATGTTGTTGAAATTTGTAGGAGATCTGTCAGGGTGGTGGGAAAAATTATAGGAAAGATGAAAAACTTCTTGGAAGGCCACAGGATTTTGCAAAAGCTTCAGGGAAAGGATTATAGCTGAAGACAGCTAAATCCTCTTACCTTGAGCTAATGGCAAAGGGCAGATAACAAGGGAGTGTCAAGGAATTTATCTACATAAGTTTGTTTACCCAACCCAGAGTCGACAATGTTAATTATCCACAAATTGTGTTTGCTCCAGGCCTTTGTCATTAAATCTGTACTAAAATAAATATGAGCATCTCCAGCTTATTGGGGCCACACTTTCTTGTTGGTGGTGCTAAGCAATGCAGCCCCCTAGCAGTGCTCACAGGCAAAATACCTGTGTCTCCATACTCCTTTCCTCTGTCACTTGGCCAAAGGCTGTGGGACAGACCTGGCAGAAATTCTGCAAGAGAATAGATTTTCTTTGCATAGAATTAACTTATGAGACTGGCTCAAGCAAACATATTTCAGATTTATTTTTGTTGATTAAGAGTACCAGCTGAAGTCAGATGGCAGAGAAGCTTCACATGCCCAGGGAGTGTTTTCTATTCAGAACAGTGCCAGAAAACAACAATTAATAAGGACTGCCTTGGCTTTTTGCCTTGTAGTAGCTCAGGTCAGATTTTGCATCTCATTGGGTCTGACAGCCATTTATCTGCCATGTGACTGTTTCTGTAATCTCAGGAAAGTCTGTCTTCCTACCCTTCAATTGACAGGGTGGGACCTAGGGCATTAAGACTGAATAAGGAATTTGTATATGTGAGAAAGAGTGAGAGAAAGCAGAGAGAAACTTAATTTTTTTTTATTGTACTGTAGGTTCTGGAGTACATGTGCAGATCATGCAGGATTGTTGCATAGGTACATACATGGCAAGGTGGTTTGCTGCCTTCCTCCCCCAATCACCTATGTCTGGTATTTTTCCCCACCTTATTCCTCCCTGCCCTCCCCACCCCTCACTGTCCCTCCCCTAGTCCCCCACAACTGACCACAGTGTATGATGCTCTCCTCCCTATGTCCATGTGTTCTAATTGTTCAACACCCACCTATGAGTGATACCATGTGGTGTTTGATTTTCTGTTCTTGTGTCAATTTGCTGAGAATGATGGTTTCCAGATTCATCCATGTCCCTGTGAAGGACACAAACTCATTGTTTTTTATGGCTGTGTAGTATTCCATGGTGTATATGTGCCACATTTTCTTTATTCAGTCTATTGTTGATGGACATTTGGGTTGGTTCCAGGTCTTTGCTACTATAAACAGTGCCGCAGTGAATATATGTGTGCATGTGTCTTTATAATAGAACAATTTACAATTCTTTGAGTATATAACCAGTATTGGGATTGCTGGGTCAAATGGAATTTCTATTTCTAGGTCCTTGAGGAATCGCCACACTGTCTTCCACAATGGTTGAACTAATTTACATCCCACCAACAGTGTAAAAGTGTTCCTACTTTTCCACATCCTCTCCAGCATCTGTTGTCTCGAGTTTTTAATGATCACCATTCTAACTGGTGTGAGATGGCATCTCAATGTGGTTTTGATTTGCATTACTCTAATGACCAGTGATGATAAGCATTTTTTCATATGTTCGTTGGCCTCATAGATGTCTTCTTTTGTAAAGTGTTTGTTCATATCCTTCCCCCACTTTTGAATACGCTTGTTTGGTTTTTTCTTGTAAATCTCTTTTAGTTCTTTGTAGATTCTGGATATTAGCCCTTTGTCAGATGGGTAGATTGCAAAAATTTTTTCCCATTCTGTTTGTTGCCAGTTTGCTCTAATGATTGTTTCCTTTGCTTTACAGAAGCTCTGGAGTTTAATTAAATCCCATTTGTCTATTTTGGCTTTTGTTGCCATTGCTTTTGGTGTTTTAGCCATGAAGTCCTTGCCTATGCCTGTGTCCTGAATGGTTTTGCTTAGGTTTTCCTTTAGGGTTTGTATGGTGTTAGGTCTTACGTTTAGATCTTTAATCCATCTGGAGTTAATTTTAGTGTAAGGTGTCAGGAAGGGGTCCAGTTTCTGCTTTCTGCACATTGCTAGCCAGTTTTCCCAAAACCATTTATTAAACAGGGAATCATTTCCTCACTGCTTGTTTTTCTCAGGTTTGTTAAAGATCAGATGATTGTACATGTGTGGTGTTGCTTCTGAGGCCTCTGTTCTGTTCCATTGGTCTATGTCTCTGTTTTGGTACAAGTACCATGCTGTTTTGATTACTGTGGCCTTGTAGTATAGTTTGAAATCAGGCAGCATTATGCCCCCCGCGGTTTGTTCTTTTTGTTTAAGATTGTTTTGGGTATGCGGGCTCTCTTTTGGTTCTATATGAAGTTTGAAGTGGTTTTTTCCAGTTCTGTGAAGAAGATCATTGGAAGCTTGATGGGGATAGCACTGAATCTATAAATTACTTTGGGCAGTATGGCCATTTTCACGATGTTGATTCTCCCCAACCATGAGCATGGAATATTTTTCCATCTGTTTGTGTCCTCTCTTATTTCATTGAGCAGTGGTTTGTAGTTCTCCTTGAAGAGGTCCTTTACATCCTTTGTTAGTTGTATTCCTAGGTATTTTATTCTCTTTGTAGCAATTGTGAAAGGGAGTTCACTTTTGATTTGGCTCTCTGTTTGTCTGTTACTGGTGTAAAGAAATGCTTGTGATTTCTGCACATTGATTTTGTATCCTGAAACTTTGCTGAATTTGCTTATCAGTTTCAGGAGATTTTGGGCTGAGATGATGGGGTCTTCTAAATATACAATCATGTCATCTGCAAATAAAGACAATTTGGCTTCCTCTTTTCCTAAGGGAATACCCTTTATTTCTTTTTCTTGCCTGATTGCTCTGGCTAGAACTTCCAATACTATATGGAATAGGAGTGGTGAGAGAGGGCATCCTTGTCTAGTGCCAGATTTCAAAGGGAATGCTTCCAGTTTTTGCCGCTTCAGTATGATATTGGCTGTGGGTTTGTCATAAATAGCTTTTATTATTTTGTGTTATGTTCCATCAATACCTAGTTTATTTAGGGTTTTTAGCATAAAGGGCTGTTAAATTTTGTTGAAGGCCTTCTCTGCATCTATTGAGATAATCATGTGGTTTTTGTCTTTGGTTCTGTTTATGTGATGAATTATGTTTCTAGACTTGAGTATGTTGAACCAGCCATGCATCCCCAGGATAAAGCCTACTTGATCGTGTTGGATAAGCTTTTTGATGTGCTGTTGCAATCGGTTTGCCAGTATTTTATTGAAGATTTTTGCATCTATGTTCATCATGGATATTGGCCTGAAGTTTTCTTCTTGTTGTGTCTCTGCCCGGTTTTGGTATTAGGATGATGTTGGTCTCATAAAATGAGTTGGAGAGGATTCCCTCTTTTTGGATTGTTTGGAATAGTTTCAGAAGGAATGGTAGCAGCTCCCCTTTGTATGTCTGGTAGAATTCGGATGTAAACGCTTCTGGACCTGGATTTTTTTTAATTGGTAAGCTATTAATTGCTGCCTCAACTTCAGCCCTTGTTATTAGTCAATTCAGGGTTTCAACTTGTTCCTGGTTTAGTTTTGGGAGGCTGTATGTGTCCGGGAATTTATCCATTTCTTCCAGATTTACTGGTTTGTGTGCATAGAGTTGTTTGTAGTAATCTCTGATGGTAGTTTGTATTTCTGTGGAATCAGTGGTAATGTCCCCTTTATCATTTTTTATTGCATCTATTTGATTCTTCTCTCTTTTCTTTTTTATTAATCTGGTTAGTGGTCTATCCATTTTGTTGATCTTTTCAAAAAACCAACTCCTGGATTTGTTGATTTTTTTTGAAGGGTTTTTTGTGTCTCTATCTCCTTTAGCTCTGCTTTGATCTTGGTTATTTCTTGCCTTCTGCTAGCTTTTGAGGTTTTTTAATCTTGCTCCTTTAACTCTTTCAATTCCGATGATAGGGTGTCGATTTTAGACCTTTCCTTGCTCCTCATGTGGGCATTTATTGCTATAAATTTTCCTCTAGGCAGTGCTTTAAATGTGTCCCAGAGATTCTGGTATGTTGTGTCTTTGTTCTCGTTGGTTTCAAAGAACATCTTTATTTCTGCCTTCATTTCATTGTTTATACAGTTAACAGTCAGGAGCCAGTTGCTCATTTTCCATGAAGTTGTGTGGTTTTGAGTTTGTTTCTTAATCTTAGTTC